>JANRGW010054793.1:0-50331 GCA_024733675.1 Psilopsiagon aymara | reverse complement strand
CCCCCCCCCCCCCCCCTAAAATTTTTTCCAGATGTCTTCTTGGCTTTTTTCCCTTCGGAGCAGCACCAGCAGCTGTGCAATTTCAATGTGAGCCGTGACTAATCCAGCGCAGAGAGCATTCAACGGGAGCATTCAACTCCTTCGGGTGTGAATCAAGCAAATGAAATGTTGGCTTTAGGGATTGTGACCTCTGGAGCCAAACTGGGCCTACGAGTGGCACTGAGCTTCGTGTGGGAGCTACGGACACTGGTTGCGGGAGAAGATGCTCCAGATTTCACAAGTAGTTGGCTGTGCTAGAAAGACCCATGGGGTCTTAGACACAGAACAAGGCTCCACATGGACTAGGGAGGGTTGTGTTGAGTGTTTATGGATGTCTCTGTGAGTGACATCAGTAACCACGTATCAGTACTCAGAGGTGGCTTTTGACTGGTGTGTAGCCAAGTAAAGTAATGGGTGAAGAAGATTTTGTTCTCTTTGCCAGCAGAAGCTGCCTGATCACAGAGATCAGTCATCTCACTGGGGAGCAATGATGGTTCTCACAGCCACCTCCACTATCTTCCCCCTCCCCTTTCCCTTTCTGTTTTGTTTGGTTTTTGTTTCTTGCTGCCATGTGGATATTTAGTTTAGAAAGAAACATCTGCTCCTTTCACATGTGGTAGAAGTGCTGCAAGGCCGGAATAGGGGTGACCTAATCAAATAATCACAGATCACAAAGTAACAAGAGTCCTTTAGAGCAAGGAGCCAGCACAGCCCAGCTGGTCATCACAGGCCTGTTCCTATGTTGACATCTACAGCCTCAGCAACATCAGTGGGAAGAGACACTCATCTCAGTGTCTCAGCCCCTCTCAACGAGCGTGCAATCATGAGGCATAAACCCAAACTCTAGGCAGCCAAGACAAAACATGATGTTGCATTTTGTTATGGTCTTGGGTAATCCTTCACCCAGCATCCACAGTCACACTGCCGGTGCCCAGATGACTTGTCCTCAGTCCTACTACAAAAGCCACCATCTTTTCAGCAGCCCCTGCAGAGCAACCTTGCACTGGCTGGATGGGAGAGGGTTGGTGCCAGAGGTGGATCACAAGGTGCAAAGATAACTATGTGTAGTGCTGAGGACAACCCCATGTCATAGAGACACTCTTCAGGGATGCCCAAATTCCCGCAAATTGAAAGCATCTCTTTCTGGCCACTGGCTTGACTTTGCAAGCAGCGCCATGGCCACGCTGGCGCATAAAGGCATGCTGTCTGGTTCTGCCAGGGGAACGGGTGAGCTTTAAATCCTCTTGGTCATGGTGAGATGCAAGGAGAGAGGAGCTAGGTTTTCACTCTGGGCATAGAGAGGAACAGATGGGGAAAGTCAACTCCAAACAGCTTCGCTGTCTGGCTGCCTCTGGCTGGGTAACTCCAGCTGAGTTACGATCTGTAAGGTCAAAATAGTTTGTGATGTCCAAAGACACCACTGGATTCAACTGACCAGCAATTCTGATTGTGGGTTTTGCTCAGTCAGTCCAGATCTGCTGGACATTAGCCACAGCAGAGTCCAATCTGCTGAGGGTCACATCTGCCAGCCCAGGATTTCTATGCTTATTTGCAGCATATTTCAGACATGTCATAACTCTCCACACGCTCTGGATCATTCTTTCTCCTCCCTTCCCACAAGGCAGGCCCAGATGGCAGCAGTGTTATGAGAGAGGATGGAGGAACAAGAAATCTCCTGCCTTTCTCTGCACCCCCTGAGAATGGGAAACATCAGCTCCAGGACAGAACTACACTGTTGTGAAATGACAGCAGTTAACATGTTAATTGCAGTAGGCTAAGATGCCAGGAGGTGCACAAACCAAACAGAGATGGTGTTCCTCCCTTCTCCCACCATGTTTGTAATCCAAGAGGGCTAGAGAACTGACAAACTCAGTGTAGCAGTGCAGGGATCTGCTGTGACAATGACTCTATGCAGAAGGTTGTGCTGGGGGGCTGCAAGAGACCCCCTTGATCTCCAGCCCTGCTTGATTTCTCTGGTCTACCCCTTGGACCCAAGCTGTGCCTCAGCCCTGGGTGGGACTGCCCACTGGGGAGAGAGGGAGAGGAAGAGCCCCATTTGAAAAGATAGCGAGGAGGAGGAGGAGAGGCAGCAGGAAACCCAGCCCACCCTTTGGCTTCCTCCTGCCTCCTTCTAAAACCTGCAGACTCCTCCAGCCCATCCAAGCGCCTGAAGTTCCCTCAGCTCTGCTGCCGGACTGCGAGGTATGGCCGAGAGCTCCGCGTTGGCCTTTGCTGTGCTCTTTCTCCCAGCATAGGGGTCCTGATAGCCCCTCTAATGGGGGTCCCTGCTCCGGGAGCTGCTGTTCCAGCCCATGGGGTGCACCCAGTGCTCGGCAGCACGTTGCTTGGGATGGGGGTGTGGATGCTCCCCACCCCAAGTGTTGCATTCAGACACCCCTCCTGCCTCCTTCTCTTTCTCCTCTTTGCAGCATCTCCGCTCCTAAACTGAGGCTGTTGCGGTATTTCACTACCGGATTACTAGCTTTAGCACTTGGATGGCATCTGTAAAGGTTTAACCTGCCCTAAGGCTTTTCTCTGTCCTCCTTTTTTCCCCTCTGGGTTCTTTGCTGTGGGGTATTTCCTTAGCAAGGTGTGCGAGACCAATGTCTGTGCACATCAAACTGACCTGCAGAGCAAATCAGATCTAGTTACAGACCAGTCCTGAGGTGCGTTGGCAGGTGAAGTTTTACTCACCGGAGTTATTGAGGGGTAGAACAAAAGAGCTTTCGACTTCATCTCAGCATTTTTATTTTCAGTGCAGCTGCTCGTGTTTCTCTTAAAAAAAAAAAAAAAAAAAAAAAGGCCACCAAAAAGAGACACTCAGCTTTTTGTTCCAAGCAGACTTTGAAACCATTTCAGGTCCTGCTGCCCTGGTTTGTTTAACTCCAGCTGATTGCCTGTTAGGGAGACGGAGGCTGTAGTAAAGGAGGAACAAAGCTTTCTTGGGGTTTTGTTTTAAGAACTATGGCTTAGCCAGGCACGATTTTAGGTCCACGAAGAAGGACTTAAGAGCTTGTTGCCTTTAAAGGCAGCCGCTGTCCTTGCTGTCCAGTGACATGCGTGGCAGGCTAACTCTGCGCTTTGTGTCCCTCTCTGTTGCATCCAGCCCAGAGAAGGAAACTTCACAGGATGGGGGCTAAATTCCCACCCAAGCCAAAAGGCAACTTGTTTGGGGGCACCGGGAAGGTTGCCAGTGATCTGAGCCCTCAGCCACCACCCATCTGAAGCAGCCCAAACTCTCTGCAACACGGCAAAAGGGCAAAAGTAAATCACAGCCGTTTGTTAGGCTTGAACGGGAGAGTTTGAAGTGGACATAAAAGGCTGTTGCGTCCTGCACAGCAGCTAAAGCCAAGCTATTGTCTGCCACATAGGCAGGAGCAGGGATGCGGGCGGTGTCGGGAGGGGGAAGAGGAGAAATAAACTTTTCAAGCTTTTTTTTTCCAAGCCCCTCCTTCCACAACTCTGCTCTTCCATGACTCAGCCCCAGAGGAATGTCGGCTCCCATGGAAACCCTTTCTGGGTTCTCCGGTCGGAGAGGTGTCGGGGCTGCTATCGCTGGGAGAACGCAGGGAATGCTTTGAGGAGGGTTTGCATTTTGGAGATATTCAGTGAACAGTTTCTTCTCTCCCTGCTTTGTGGAGCCGTGTGAGATCAGCTAGCTGTGTCGCCCCGGAGCCAGGGGGACCGCATGCACTGGCACAGAAGTATCCCTGCTGCTTTTGACACTGCGCCGCATCCACACCAGGCAAAAGAAAGAGCTCAGACGGGACAGGAAAACGCTCTGTCCCCTGGTTTCCCCACTGAGGTGTGCAAAGGGCTCACCAGTGCACCTCTGCTTGCAGCCCAGGTCTCATCCATGCTCTTTTCTTGGTACTAATGTAATAGTTTTCCATTATGAATGCAATCTGCAGCAGGACAAACTGTGACAGCATCAAGCCAGCGCACAACTCCAGTGGTGTATGAGCTCTTGCCCTTATAACAGTAGCCCTGTAAGTTCTAAAGCATTTATAAGAACAGAGCTGCCCAACCATTTGCAAGGGGAATGGGTTAATGGTGTTGTGTAGGTGTGTCCTCAGCGACTCTGCATGGACAGATGTGGTACCTAGGTTGTTTTCCCCTCTGTTTTACTCAGCATGCTTAAGTGTGTGCATGAGTTAAAGAGTTTCACTCCTATCTAAACTTAGCCTGGCTTTCTGAGCCTGCATGCTGCAGGAGCCGGGCTGGTTTCTGTCCTCTGCTCCTGCCTTGCTCCTCTGGGTCTGAGCCAGCACCGCGAGCAGCACACCCTGACACACAGGGACCTGTTCAACAGGGAGCTTTATGGGGACTCACACAAACAACTCTGACTTCAAATTGAATTTTAGCCCCTGCCTTGTCTCTTGGTCACCCATCTGCACCTTGAAAGCTATGGCCCACTGTAGAGCTTGTAGCAGCAGCTTTCTTCTGGGCTGATGCTGCCTTTACATTCAGATGGAGGTGCTGGGGCATGTCAGACCCTGCAGAGCCTTGGAAGAGCAATGAGCAGATGGAGGGTGGGTGCAGGGGACCCTGCTGCTCAGTCTGGCTGCCTCCTGCATGGCCAGGCTGGGTGCTGGTGGGGAGGTGAGGCATAAGGAGGGGTTTTGCCCAACAGTTACCTACTCCTGCTCCTCGCTGCTGGTGATGGGAGGTGGTAGCAGGGCCCCTCTCTTGGAGCATGGAGGCATCTGAGGTTATCCCAGTGGCCTCAAGGAGGAGCTGTCAAAGTGGCCAGGCAAGAGACTCCTCCCCACGCTAACGTGGCATCCCAAAGGGCTTATGCAACCCTGGCCAGGGCGAGTGCCACATGGGCCATGTTCCACCATCCACAAGGCCTCGTCCAGAGGATGCACCCCTGGTCTTTGTCCTCCTCCAGAGCACAAAGGACCCCACGCTAGGTGGGAGGAGAAAAGAGGGACCCATAGAATCTGGTGGCAGAGACTCCTCTGTGCATCACTCTGGGGTGTGTTCTGCAACAGGAGAAACCTATGATGGTGCTTCAGGATTGGGGTGAGGGTAGTAAAGAGCTTGCCAGAGTAGCCTGCTTTGAACTTATGAAGGTGTTGAGGATCAGCCTCAGACCTCCCTGTTCCCTGTGGCTCTCTTGTAGGGACATGTCTGCAAAGTGCAATGAGCAGCCAACACTGAGGGATAGCCTGGACCATGCTGGAAAGGTGAACTTTCTAACTAGAGAGGGGATTATGGGAGCCACAGGGCCCCATTTACACAGTGACTTGCAGCTGAAGTCCCCACTTAGGATGCAAGTGAGATCAAGTATTAGAAAGGCTGCAGGGCATGAATGGCAGGCTCTCTTCTCCCTCATCAGCAGTCAGGAGAACAGGCCTGAGGAGGGGATGGTGACCGTGGAGGCTTCTCTTTTTTATATTCAAGATCCCTCTCTGTGCCTACATCATCTGGTTTCCAGCATCTTACAAAGTGCTGGCTTCTGTTGACTCCTTTAGGATGCAGAAGGGAGTAAGTCCCCGCTTGCTTAAATCTCACAGGAATGCCCCTCAAGTTGCTCTGGTTGGGGGATGGATGCTGAGCTCATGGTTACGGCCCAGCTGCCAGCTCCTCTGGGGCAGCAGGACCACAGCAGGTCTATACACAGACTGGCACCATGGGCCAAGTTCTTCTGTGGCACAGCTCTGTGCGCAGGGTTCCTGAGCTGTTATTTCAGGACTTTGGCCACCAGACATTGAGGAATCCCCACGCCTTTGCAGAACAGCCAGGGGCTCACAGACGCTGCAATGTACTCTGTGCATAGGCTCTGCCTCCAGAAGGATGTTGTTTTCCAAACAAACTTGTTTTCCCATCTCTGGTGCGAGACAGCTCTGCAGGGCTTGTTTGCTCAGACTCTTTCGTGCTCCTTCTTCCTCCAAACACAACACTGGCAGCTCCGACTGTCTGCTGGCTCCATGCAAGTATGTAATTCCCTGACCCCAGCCTATTGCATGCCCAGACTTTGAAATTCAAAGGTTTCTGGGGGTCTGAGGAAATGATCCGGGATGGCCTTCGTCTGGAGTTGAGTCCTTCTTAAAGCCATCTTCCACATGTACATCTCCTCAAGGCTGAGCACTGCCATGTTTCTGCCCCAAAAGCATCACTGAACCTCAGAGCATCTTCCAAAGCAAACAAGCCTCTTGGGAGAAGCCCAGGAGGAGCCTTTACAAGCCAGGGGATGGCAGCAAAGGAGGAGATGCGCAGGTTCATGGGTAGTTTTCCATCTCCCCACCACAAACCACCCCTCCAGAAGTGAAGAGCCAGTAATCTCTCCTGGCAAATGATGGGAGAGCTCTCAGCAGCCTCCAGAGTAAATAAAGGGGAGGGGAAGGGACAGCATGTACCAAGTGGGAGAGGAGGGAGCTGCTCAGCTGCAGCCACTCTCCCCACAGGTCCTCCATCCCACTGCAGCAGCCATTTCCACCACTTCCAGCCTTCCAGCATCCCTTGGGAAACTGCCCTCTGTGTCCAGATACCTACTTTGCATGGGCAGCCTGCCGGGGCTGCGTGAGGCACTGAGATTGGAGGGAGATTTCAGCCTCTGTGTGGCCAAACCATGCTAAATTAGGAAGCAGAGCTCAGCCTGGCTGGTGCCCTGGCAGCACAGCATTGGCGTGGTTTTATACCCAGAGAGCTGCTGTGCATGGGGAGGATGGGAAAGGATGCACTGACAAATTAGATATCCATCCATGCTCAGTGAGAGAGAAGATGACACCTTATCATAGAATCATAGAATGGTTTGGAAGGGACCTTCAATGCTCATCCAGTCCAACCTCCTGCAATGAGCAGGGACACCTTCAACTAGACCAGGTTGCCCAGAACCACATCCGGCCACGCAGGTGGAGAGGAGGAGGGTGAGCGGAAGGGAAGCAGCGGAAGCCTTGGCATGGGGACAAGTCCCCTCACTGTCAGGAGACAAACCAGGGGTGTTTGGCTCTCCCAGCGAGCGGAAGGGAGACAGCAGCCCTAGCTGTCAGGAGTGGGATGCCGCTGGCATATTAAGCTGCCATCTGAGCTCCTCTCTGCGCTCACACAGAGGGGCTCAATCCTGCCAAACAGGAACTGGGGAGGGGGGACAAGGACAGGGTGATTTCACCAGCTGCGCTCTCCTTCTGGCTCGCATTGCAGCCAGTGTTAGCTGGGCTGCCTGGATCTTTCATCCTACATAGTCCCTACAACAGCCTAGATTAGGAGGCTGCAAAAGGGATCACTCTCCTCAAGCTCAAATCAGAGCATCCCAGACTGGTTTGTGTTGGAAAGGACCTTAAAGCTCATTCAGTTCCAGCCCACTGCCACAGACAGGGACACCTTCCACTAGAGCAGGTTGCTCCAAGCCCCATCCAGCCTGACCTTGAACACTGCCAGGGATGGGTCATCTTCCAGCAGGACACAACCCCAAAGCACCCTGGATCCATCAAACCCAGCCGGGGGACCCTCAGGTCTGAGTAGGAAAGGGGAAAAACTATAGTAAAGACCCCAACACTTGGGAGCGCTGGGGGAGGGAGTCTGGTCCCCGATGCTCCTACAAATGTCTGCGTCCATGTGGGAAGAGGTTTTCTAAAGGAGTTAATTCTCAAGTGTCCCATCTCACTGTGTCTTTGCTATCTCTTTCCTTCCTCCACTTTCATGTTTCATCTGATTGACAAACCGAACAGTAGAGTTTCATTGCTTGTACCTGGGGCTCATGTAGGGGCCTTTTGACATTAAAAACTGAGGGTTTTGTCCAAAAAATCTGTCTCCTTTCCTGTGAGGAGAAGGGGAACTGCCATTTTGACTGCAATTTTTGTAAAGGCATCCAGGAAAGCAACAGAAATCTAAACTCCTGGCGTCCCATTTTACAAAATCTAAAGAATTTGCATTAGAAACATGATTTAGCTTAAGCTTTTGGCTAGAAAAGCCAGCATGTGGGTCTGTAATATTGAACAGATGAGGCAGAAACAAGAGAACACCCTTTTCTATGTGCCTGACTGCCAGCCGTGAGCTCGGCCTGGAGCCCAGTGGCACATAGTGGCCTCCTTCCTCATCCCTCCTTTTCCTCTCCTTTATTCAGGGTCTGCTGAAAGATGAGGGCCTGGATCTTTTTCCTTCTCTGCCTGGCAGGCAAAGCCCTGGCAGCTCCGGTAAGTAGAAGGGACAATGGAGCCTCTTGCTGTCACGGTTGTCAATCTGATGTATTTGATGGGGATTTTCTTCTATAAGGAATAAAACCCTGAGGGATGTGGGGCAGTAGGGGGAGAGGAAACCCAGTGGGTCGTCCCCCTCAGGACCATCCCTCCCATAGACCCCAGTTCATGGTCTCTTTCCCTTACAGCAGGAGGCTCTGCCCGATGAGACAGAGGTCATTGAAGATCCCACCACAGAGGTAGGTGACTCTGCTCTTCCTCATCCCATCCCACCCACTGCTCTAGGAAGAGCATCTCCAATGCATGAGGGAGCAGGGGCAATGGGGGGGATGCTCTGCCCCAAGGATCTGGTACTGAGCTCTTTGTGCACCCCCAGCAGAAACAATGACCTCTTTTGCAGGAGCCTGTGGGGGCCAACCCCGTCCAAGTGGAGGTGGGAGAGTTTGAGGAACCCACTGAGGATGTAGAGGAGATTGTCGCAGAGAGTAAGTTGCTCTTCCCCTGCCCTCCAGCAGACAAAAACATTGTCCATTCCTTGGGGAAGAGTTGGGGAGCTACATCCACCCCTAACAGTAAGGAACTTCTTTGGGAAGGGTAAAGCACAAGGACAATGCCAACCCAGATGCACGCTTATAAGCAGGAGAGTTATTCTCTGCAGCATTGCCATTGCATTGCGTGGCTACAGAAGGGAGCCCAGGGTTAGCCCAAGGGCTAACACGGACTTCTGAAAGCCCTCACGCCTTCCCAGTGCAAGAAGAGATGCTCAGGGCTCTCCCTGGGAAGTTTCTGTCTTTCCTCTATGCTGAGATACCCCGGGTAGCTCGTGGGAGGTGAGGATGGGGCAGGCTCTGACTTTGCTCCCTTCCCTCTCGCAGACCCCTGCCAGAACCACCACTGCAAGCATGGCAAGGTGTGCGAGGTGGACGACAACAACTCGCCCATGTGTGTGTGCCAGGACCCCTCCAGCTGCCCAGCCACCGCCGGCGTCTTCGAGAAGGTGAGGACAGAAGCGGCTTGATGAACCGGAACAGGGAAGGACCCCACAGGGGACATCCCCAGCGATGGGATAGACAAGTCAGGGTGACAGCTCCCTATCTGGCATCAGTCAGTGGTGACCAAGAGCCACCCCAGGAAATAAGTTAAACATCTCATTTGGAGGCTGTCCCTGCTGACTCCCCAGCAAGGCTGGGCTTCACTGCCTCTCACACAGCATCTCCCCATCCTGTGCAGGTCTGTGGCACTGACAACAAGACCTACGACTCCTCCTGCCATTTCTTTGCCACCAAGTGCACCTTGGAGGGAACGAAGAAGGGACACAAACTGCACCTGGACTACATTGGGCCTTGCAAATGTAAGTGGAACCATTCCCTTAGACAAGGGGACCCTCAACCTGAGCACAGTCCTCTTGCCCACGGGCTGAGGGAGAGCAAAGGTCCAGGCAGGCTCAGGGATGAGTGGGAGGGCTCTGGGGCTGCATGTCCAGGCACTGCACTGACCATCACGTATGGTTTCCAGTCATCCCTGCTTGCCTGGACACAGAGCTGACCGAGTTCCCCCTGCGCATGCGGGACTGGCTCAAGAACGTGTTGATCACCCTGTACGAGCGCGATGAGGACAACAACCTGCTGACCGAGAAGCAGAAGCTCAAGGTGAGGGACTCGGGAGGGAACCTGGGAGCTCACCCCACCAGTGGAGCGCAGCACACGTGGGAACCCATCAGAATGAGCTATGGCCACCTCCCAAGGTTCCCCATGCACCCCATTCCCCCTCTGACAAGGTCTCCCTGGTCTCTCCTATGGCAGGTGAAGAAGATCCATGAGAATGAGAAGCGCCTGGAGGCTGGAGACCACACCGTGGAGCTGCTGGCCCGTGACTTCGAGAAGAACTACAATATGTACATCTTCCCCGTGCACTGGCAGTTCGGGCAGCTGGACCAGCACCCCATTGATGGGTGAGTGTCAGCAGAGCAGGATGGGGACCCTTTCCTGCCCAAGGACTAGGGTGATTTGGTGGCAGAAGGTGTCAAGGCAAGGTGGAGACGTAACAGAAGCTGGATGGTTGCAGAGGCACAGGCAAAGGGACAATACAGAGAGCAAGGGCTGGGGCAAACCAGGCTGGAGTAGAGGCAGTTTTACCTTCATTTCTGCAGAAAGAGAGGTCTCTCCCTGCCCCAACTGCTCCCATCTCCTTTGGGTGTGGAGTTTCTGCCTTCTCAGATTTACTGTAGTATGATAGTTCCCTAAAAATATCTTAGTCCAAAGGCCCTGGGATAACTTCGGCAGCTGAAAGAGCAGCTGCTGGCTTAGCTGGAAGCTGGAGGTGGGCATGAGAGTGATCACACACCCAGACCCAAGCGGTAGAGGTGAGGGGGGACCATCAGCTGCTGGCTAATTTGTGACTAGCACAGTGGGTTGCAAAAGCAAACACCAGTCCTTGACCTTCATGACACCCGGTGGCTGATAGTGGGAGGGCACTGGGACAGTGGTCAAACCAGACAGAGAGCTGGGACCAGCATCTTGCCCTGTGCTGGCCCCTGCACATGGCAAAGCATCTCCCTTCCTACTGGGAGGGCAGCTGGTGCTGGCAGGCAATGCACTGACCATGTGGTCACCTTGCAGGTATCTGTCCCACACCGAGCTGGCCCCTCTCCGTGCCCCCCTCATCCCCATGGAGCACTGCACCACCCGCTTCTTTGAGGCTTGCGACCTGGACAACGACAAGTACATTGCCCTGGAGGAGTGGGCCAGCTGCTTCGGCATTAAGGAGCGTAAGTACTGAGCTGGGAATAAATGGGGATAGAAAGGACATAGAAAAGCACCCCCAAAAGCCCACACAAAGCAATGAATTACAGCCAGTCCTGGGGAGGGAAAAGCAGTGGAGAGCAGGGAGTGGGGATCACAGCAATGGGACTTCATCAGTATCCACCTCCTAACCTTGTCTCTTTCTTTTTCTTCCACAGAGGACATTGACAAGGATCTTGTGATCTAAACCCCAGCTTCCTTCTCTGCTGCCAACTTTGTCTTATTTTAACCTCCCCACTTCCTTTGGTTTTTAAACCGCTTTTGTTTTGTTTTGTTTTTCCCTGGGAACAAGGTGCTAATATAGACCTAAACATATGTAGGAATGGTGCTAAGAGAAATAACAGTCCTCATTCATAGCCTAATCTATTACCACTAGGTTACTCACTCGGCTGTTTCCACAAGCTTCCACCAGCTCTTTCTCTCTCTGACATGTCTTTACCATTGACTGACCCTGTTCCTGTCCTAAATAGCCTCTCTCTCAGGATCTGCTCTCAGATTGACTTCTCTTAACATCTTACTAACAGCACGTTCTTGAACACATCCGCATTAGATGCGAAGACCTCTCAGCTGATTCACAGCCCAATATTGACCACCAGCAAGGGAAGGCAGAGCAAGGGAAGGCAGGGATGTAGGAGGATTGGGCTTTTCGAGCAGAGCAGCTGTGGGTGATGCTGTGGCACTGTGGTCACCCAACTCATGGTAGGTGGATGGAGAGGGATGAGAAAGATACAGAGTGGTAGGATTTTGTTTCCCCCCCCATTCCCAGGGCTTGAATTGAACAATCATTAGGCACAAAAAGAAGGGCTTATATCAACCAAACTGATAGGAAAGCGCACAAAATTTAGAACCAATGAGATGAAATGCATCCTACCCTGTAAAATCCCCTCCACAAATAAAGGTTTGAAAGTGCTATGTGCTTTACCATTACTCAATGACCATACTGCTGTTGTGTTTTCTGTGCTGCAAAGGGCGAGCAGGTGCAGCCGCCTGTTCCCCTGGTGTGTGGAGCTGACCTTGCTGTTGCTGAGATAAAGCTCTTGGCTCTCCCCAAATCACGGTGCCCCTGAGCACCTCTGCCTTGGTTGTGCTTAAATTCCAGGCCTGCTGTCCCAGGGAAGCTGTGTCAGTCTTGGAAGGGACATTTCTGCATAGAGAGAGTTGTGCTTGCCACGTCCTCGAAGGAAAGGCTGTGATTTATTTTTCCTGTTGTGGATTTTGGGGTTTAAGGGATGGGTGGGAAGAAAGGGAAAAGATATTAAGGTATTTGGATTTTGCTTTATCGAGAGTGTCCTGACAGGAGCGAAGGGATGGTTATGTCTCGCAGGCTGAGAACTCCTTTTTTACCTCTGAATGTTCCCTGTGCCATATATTATTAAATTCCTGCCACAGTGTGAGCAACCTGATGAGCCTCTGTAATAAAAAATACTGATTTGAAACACTGACAATAAATGAGCTTGCAATGTTCCTCTGTTTTGTCCCATCCCAACAAGGAGGATTGCATATGCATCACCAACCTTGTGCATGTGTTCAAGTTTAATAGAAGTATCCTACCCACAAGGAAGCGTCTTCTCTGGGTGAGATTAGGTGCCCCTGCCAGTCACAGCCCATCACCTCACTGTAAATGGGTTCCTTGGGGTATTTCAGATGGGTAATACATAGGCAGATGGAGACAGACAGGGTCACTGCATCAGCCAGCACAGACACTCACATGGATCTAAGGCCCTTGCTTTCACTAGCAATAAAATCCCTGGGAAAGGTGAAAAGGCACAACAGTAGGAAAATAACCACCGTTTGCATGGGCTAAAAATATCCACATTGCGAGAGCTCTGGTTAAGCTGTGAGGTCCCCTGCTAACAGCCCCTGGCTGGATGTGCTATGCTCCAGGCAGAGCTGAAGGTTGGACCCTCCTCATGGTCTCTCCCAGCTGCAGAGCCCTGAGCAGGTCCCACTGGTGATGGTCACTGTGCCGGAGCTTTGCCAAGCTCTTTGAACCCAGTGGGAAAGCTGATGCCCAGAGGGGCCAAGCAAAGGTTTTTCCCCCCCCCGCCTTGAACCCCAGGGGCCATTCCACCCAGTCACACTGCTTCCTAGAGGAGCCACTAATGAGAGAGGGGTTTCTCACTGGAGATGCAGCGGATGCTACCTTGGAAGGCAGAGAGGGAGGATTTGGCCAGGAGGGACATGGGAAGGCAGGCAGGACTGAAGGAGCTCGGCTGCCCCGTGTGAACCTGCTTTCCAGTCGCTCCCTCTCAGCCAGAAACTCACACTCATGTTCCTCCGCCAACACACAGCCGCTTTCCTGCCAGCTCCAGCCCCCCCTGCCAGCACTGCCGGGCAGCAAAGGAAGGCTCTGCCGCCCTCCTCCCCTCTTGGGCAGGAATCGGCTTTAAACCAGAGCAGGCTCCACCGGGAGAGCCAGTTATGGCTCAGGAAGGCAATGGGATCCATCTCTACGTCCATGTCCCATCCCAGGGGATGATACTCATGTCTAACAGCCTGGCAGAGGCCAGAGGGCCCCCACATCAGTGCTACTACAAGTGCAGCTATCCTGGCTTTAACTCACCATGCTCACCCTGAGCATCAAAATGAGCTCAGGAGGTTGCAGCTGGGCCTTCCTTAACCCTTCAAAGGTCACAGCCTGAAGTCTCAAGTTGCTGGAATTTCACTGCCTTGGGGCTAATGCCATACATGGGGTTACCTCAGGACTTGAGGAATAAGCTGGCCTTTTTAAGGCTTTCAGACCTAGACAGTCAGCAAGGGTGGAACAGAACAGCCCTTTCCCTGTTGCAGCTGAAATCGAGCTGTCCAATGCCTGCACAGTGCCTCTACTTTCCACGTGGAAATTCTCCTTGTGGTCAGCGCTGACTGAGGACACAGTTGGCAAACTTGAAAAGCAGAAAATAGAAAAATGGCATAGAGATTGGGGTCCAAAACCAGCCGGACACAAGCACAACCTGACCCGAGTGCTACAGTACATCTGCAGGCAGATGTGGTTAATCTTGCTGTAGTTACTCAGGGCAGCACAAGACAGCAGCTCACTGAGCATTGCCCTGCATCCAGGAGAGAAAAGATGGGAAAGACAAAGATTTGTGTAGGTATTCGTATTTCCCTGTCTGTTTTCCTGACCCTTACTTTTACCAAAGAAACAAACTATGGCATAAATGCTGCATTAAGGTTTCTGGCTAAAATATTTATGCAGGGGATAAAAAAAGGTGGCAGTCTAGGGTCACTAATTACTCCAGTTGCATGCCTGAGGACAACCTGGACTCCAAGGCTCGCTGTTTGCAAGGTGTAGCTGCACACAGAGATGTTTCTGCTCTAGCTAATGGTGCTGTGGGAAACCCAAAGCATTAAACCCATCACGCAATGCATGTGAAGGATGGTATTTCACATAGTTCTGAGCCTTATTAGCTAAAATCAGTTCTACAAAGAAAATTGAGCCATGTAACTGAGGGCTTTGACCTGCATTCAGCTGCTTGATAGAGCTTCTTTTCCTAGTGCTTAGCTATCTCACAGCAGTTCAAACACACCTAGACTTGCTGCTGATGGGGGAGCTCATCACGATCTGGTCCAGCGTGGGTCCAGTCCTTGGCAGAGCCACCATCTCCACCCCTTTGCCCTGCTCCAGCTCGTGAACCAGCTCCTGAACTGCCCATATCCATTGCAGAGCCTTCTTTTGGCTTAAACCAGCCTAAGTGTCGCAACCTCAGTCAAAACAAACCCAATCTTCGGTGGAGAGAGAGCGCCAGGGGAAAACGTTTCAGGGGACGCACCTCCTTGCCTGGAGGAAGAGCAGGAGGGAAGCAGAAACCCTCCACGCGCATCCTCCTCCTGCATCCCAGCGCGGCAGCAGCGGCGCGGCGCGGCCGGCGGGGGGAGCGGCAGGGCAAGGGACGGAGCGGGGTGGGATCGGACGGGACTCCCGGGATAGGAGCTGGGGATGTGTCTGCCGTGCTGCGGCAGCGCCGGAGGAGGGACCCGTTCCCACGGGCGCATCGCCCAGTCCAGGGCTCTGACCTTCGCAGAGGAGCATCGCGGCAGCAGCGAGATGAATGCAGCAGCCCTGGTCCCTTTAGGGGCTGCATCCCACCATGCTCAGCCATCCCATCCAAAGACGCCCAAACCACCTCCAGGCTTTCCCAAAGCACACACCACTTTTTAGTCTAAAGAATACATGGCTTCTATGATGCTTTGTGTTTTGTTGATCTGCCTGCCTCAGTACCATTCCCTCTAATTTTTTAGCCTACTGACTACTTTTTGACTTGATTCAATGGGGCATAAAACTGCAAAGACATCACATTCCGTCAGGTAGGCTTAAGACAGAGTGAGGACACACGCATACAGACAAGCATTGCTGCACAGTGATGCTGAAGTCTGAAAGGGGTTAGTCTACCTCCCATATGCTCTGGTACCAAGGTAATTGCACAGTAGGTAATATTTATGTTGGGGACTATCCGAGTTCCTGCACTGGGCACAGGAAAGTTACACTGCTTTCTGTTTCATGTCCTACCACACAAACTACGGCCATTTCCCAATTAAGTCCACTTTTTCTCAGCCTCAGTATTGTGCTCCTAAGAATCTCAGAAGCAGTTTCTGTGATCCTTGGGATATATCTCACCCCAGGATACATTTTTATGTGCATTCCCTACATTTTTCTTAATTTCATGATCCTTTTGATCATTGCTTCACAGTTGGACCCAAAAGACTATGCAAGCCTCTTGTTATTTCTTGTCTAAACACCTCGCTGATCACCTTCACCGCCTGAGTTTGAGACTTCGCTGCTGTCAGCTACAGCGCTGAAATTCCCCATGCACAAAGCCAGGCCTGACCACAGCACATCTGTGGCCTGCCCAGGGCTGCCAGGGCATCGTAGCCACGCTCAATGGGACAACCCCCAGTGGCTGGGGCTCACAGGACAATCCATAGCCAGGAGGGGTGTAAAAGGAACACAGGACTCCTCAAAAGAGCATCCAGTGCTGGCCAGTCACATGGTGCATTTCCCCCCTGTGAAATGAGGGGTCCAGTGGAAACCAAATGCTCTTTCTCCACCAACACTAATGTGCCCAGAAAAACTGCTTTGACTCAGAAGTACCCATGCTCAACTCTGTATAGAAGCTGTGTTAATGTCTGGGGCAAGTATCACCGCGTGTTTGGAAGACTCCATCTCCCTGAAGCATCTGCTGTTGAGTGCAGAAATGAGTCAGGCAGACCTTTGGTCTGACCCATGTCCTCCTACTCTTCTGCACTAACCACATCTGCAATCATGCCCTGTCTGCTTGGGCTTGAGCAGCAGGATGCATCCTGTAGGATTCCTGTTGTTTCCTCTTTGTCACGGTGTCCCTAATGAAATCCTTATCTACAATCAGATGATTCCTCCATCACTTAGGAGCAAGCTCTAGGTTTTAGCTCTGGTGCAGATTTTCATGCCCTTCAAAGAGCCGTTCCCTATTCTGAGGAGTGCCCACATGCAGTCTGTTTGGTGAGCCTTTATCCTGCTCCGCAGGAATAATTTCATTTTCCTTTACAGCTTGCTCATCCAGGTTGGACGCTGGAGTATTTTACTTAACACGGCTTGTTTGCATCCTTCTCCTTACCCTGGCACCTGATGAACTACCTGTGGCAGGAAGAAACATGCTATAATAATCAGAGAGGAAATCTGGAGGGCCCTGGTTCACTCCTCAGAGGCAGATGCCCATATTCCTCACACATTAACCATAACACAAGGCCTGTGCATACAGATGTTCTCAAGCCAGTACTGGCAGACTTCAACCCCCGGCCATGGAAGCTCACTTCCCCTGGAGATCTTGGCACACTGGACAGACTGGAGGGAGAATGAAGATAATACTCCCTTTCTATATCAAAGAACAAAAGGGAAGGGGAGGAGAAGACCATGTTTCCCTCCTTGGCTTCCTCTACCTACGAACTGGCAAAGGTGAAAACGTTCCACATCCAGCTCACACCTGCAAACCCCTGCCCATGCTGCTGCCCACACCAGCAAGCCCTCAGGGGAGGAGCACAGTAACGAGTGCCAAGCAGCCTCGGCAGCCCCCAAAGCACTGCCAGGCTCAGCTCCCACATTACTGCACCCATCCCTTCTCCAGCTCCTTCCAGACCCCCTTTCACCACCATGCTGCTGCAGTGCCATGGTAATGAAAAGCCCTCCTCATCTGTATGGTTCATCTCCCCAAGGAAGCTCAATCCTGGCTTGAAAGGCTAAATGTTAAATGAGGAGAGGATGGGAAACCAGGGTACACATTGCTGGCCCAGGAGCCAGGACCCTTTTCACAGCCATCACTGTGTGCAAGCACTGATCGCTGGGCTCTGCTGATAGCTCCTCTTTTCCTCCAGGCTGGAACTGTGGCTGGCTTTCCCTGCTTTATGCCTCCAGCTGTACCTTTAACATGTGTGGGCAAACTCAGGCTCTTGAATGCAATTCGGTTCAAGGCAAAGGTGTCGGGGCACGTTCTGCTCGGGAGAGGAGGAATGGTTGAATTGCTGGGGAAAAGCCAGCATTGGGCTGCCAAAGCTGGGAGAGGCCTGGCTTCCTGATCCATCCCTGTCTGGGGAGGCCTGTGAGTGGATCCAGGGAGAAGCCAGAGAGGGATCAGTTCTGCCTGGCAGGCACAGGGGCAGAGGGAATGAGGTGGGGATGAGGCAAGACCCCTGCCACAAAAGCTTCCTTCTATATGGGTGCCAAAAGATCTGCAAAAAGAGTGAATGAACCTGGCTTGGCATCCTGCAGTTGCTTCTTTATAAATACCTCTTCTTTTCTGCCAGGTGGGAGAGCAAAGATTTTCTCTTTCTGTGCCATGCTTAACACGCACACGAACAGGGTTTCTTGGGTTATCTGACAAGCTTCCTCTCCTTCCCTGTTCTGTTCTCTCTCTTGGTTCTCCCTCAGCTCAGCTCATCCCCTTCATCCCAGTTATGGTTACACCAGAGCAAAGCTGAGCCCAGGCAGTTGTGACTCTTCCCAGCTCCACATCATCCCCACAGGGCACAGGATCAGGGCTTAACCCAAATAACCACCCTGTGAGTCCCTCTATGTGGGAGTCACCTCTTCAAGTCCTGATGCCAACAAAACCCATGCTCATTTCTGCACATCTTCTCCCTCCCTCCATTCCATTACACAGGCAGCTGCAGGAGGCTCAGGGAGGCTGCTGCCCCACGCTACATTCTGTATAGGGCTGGAGAGCTTCAGTGCCCCAGGCTCTGTGGAGCTGGACAGCCACCTCTCCTGCCGTTTCCCAGCTGTTTCCCACAAGGCTTCCCAGGAAATGCTGGGAGGGATTTTCTGCCTCTGCGCTGGGGTTTCCGGGAGTCAGAGCAACCTCCTCCATATCTCCAGATCTAAATCACCAGAGACGTGCCACAGCCAGGAGCCACCCCGGCTCTACCCCATCTCTCTGGAGTGAAGTCAGCCTTCCCCCAGAGCTAAACAGGAGGCTCTGCTTCCCACCTCCTTGGCAAGCCCATTGCTCACCCACAGGCTAATATAAGCCTCCATTCTTCTGGCCCCATCAGTCTCACCTTCCCCATTCAACTAAAGGTGCTGGGAGGGATCAGGCACTGATCTCTTGAGGCTTTCTCCTACCCAGAACCTGTCTGTGACCTCTCTCTGGAGACCTGCAGAGGAGCAAGGGAGAAAAACATGAGCAGAAATCAAAGGGTCCCAGCTGCCCATCCCAGGCAATTTATATCCCCAGGAATGGGATTAGCTGCAGGGTTCAGAGCTCATAGATAAGTGCTTTTAGTTTGATCCTGAGCTGCCTCAGAAGAGATGGGTGGATTTCTTGTAGATTATCTAGGGGATCGGAAGTAGCCTGGCAACACAATTGTTTCTTCCTTGCAGAACCCAATGTGCTGCTTTGGAAGTGGTGAAGTGATGATCACACAGGTGATCACTTGCAAATAAAGCAACTCCAAACCTCCCACTGGCTTTAGTCATTTCCAGTCTTGCTCATGCTGCTCATTTCCAGCACCTCCCATTTCTCCTGCTGAAAGCAAGAGCGGTTCCAGCACAGGGAGGCATGGACTGATGAAGTTCTTCATCCTTTTATTTACTCTCTCATCCACCCACAAGTGGCCAGGCTCTGATTCTCTGAAGAATCAGCCCGTTGGCATTCTTGGAGGCTCATCTCCAATGATAATCAGCACAGATGCCCTCAGCAGGGTTGAGCCGTTTGCAGGAGGGAGTGCTGATTTCTTGGTGGGGATCCAATGAATGATCTCACGCAAGAAAGAAAGCCAGAAATCCTCATCTCCACCAAGTCAATCATGGTGTTCACTGTCGACTGCACAGACAACCCCATGCCCTCTGCAGATGGTCTGTGGTGCCTCTCCGCTGCTCAGTCTCACCATCACCTCCATCTCCTTCAGCTTTGGTTGCTTGGCAGGAATTGCCAGGACTGTCAGCACTGTTCTACTATTAGAGCCACTGTACCATCAAACACCACCCGGACATCAGGCAACCTGGCCAGACAGTAGAATAAAACCAGTTCAGTGCTGGAATAGCAAAACAAAGCTCAAAGGCAGAAGCATAGGCAAGCAGTCTGACTGACAAGGGCCAGATTACCATATGCGATGTGGCAGATACTGCTGGGCTAGAGGCAGATCCTATATCTCTGCAACATCCCTGCGCTGACCGTTCTCCATTTCCCTGCCCTCATGGTGGCAGGGCAGATCATCCACAGAGCTGGGTGCTGTTCTGCACCCCAAGTGTTGTCCCAGGCACACTTTCTTTCCTTAGATGTGGGACTATCAGTAAGACTTCCCTGGTGCCTGCTCAGGCAGTACCACATCAATGGAACCATGTTGGGGTACCATGCCTCTTGTGAAGCCAACTGTCTTCAAGATGACCCTTCTCAGCCCTCTGGGAGGAGGCCAACAATGGAACGACTGATCTTCCCAACCCCTCATGCTTTAATTTCTCACACGGGTCCCATCCTGCCCCCAGCCCACGCCTGTCTGCCTCCCAGATGTGTTTTCCATAAAGGAGCTTTCAGTCCTGTCTTTGAAACTTAGGAGCCATCCAATGGCCATCCAGAGTGGCTCAATGGCCACTCTGCCTCTATCACACTACAGCCACAGCTCACAATCCTTGTGACCTCTTTTTTCTGCTTTCTGTGTCTCCATCTAGTCCTCTGGCCCATTCTTCCAGACACAGTCACTGGTTTAGTTCTCCATTCCAGTGTCTCTTGCCACAGACACCCATTTCACACCTCAGCTAATTATTTCTGCTCCACTTCCATCACTCACAGGTATATCCCTCACCAGCTCCATTTCCCTTTCCAAGTCCATCCCCAAAACCACCTCCACCACCCTTCTGTCTGCTCTCAGCTGCACCCCGTGTCCATTTCCACCCACAGCTTCCAACAACACTGGTGGCTCTCCTAATCCACATTCATCCCTCCCATCCTCAAGCTCTCCTGAAAGGCGTGAAGCTACTGAAAAGGGCCTGCCCAAGATCCCCTTCCATGAAGGTAAGGGCCAGCCAGAGGGGCAAGGTGCTTGAGATAGGTGCTCCCCTTTAATGGGAGGAATTGGGGTCCACAGAGAATAGCTTTTTGTCTCCTGTGGGACCTCCTACTCTCCTTTCCTATCAGCCACTCTTCCCAGAGAGCCCGAGGTACCCTCTGCCAAATGCGGTGCAGCGGCTCCTTCTCTTTGTTTCTATTCCAAACCTTTGCAATACCTTTGCTAGCTGTAGATTTCAAATTGCTGAAAGATTTATAAGACCACAGTAAATCGCAAGGTGCAACACCCAAACGGGGCTTTAATTATCATCACGAAGGCATTAAACGCACATCCAAAAAGAGAGGGGGACTGCTCACCTCTCTGTGGGTATAATTCCCTGTTGATGTGTTTGGGTACATCTCTTCACCCCCACCCGCATATTTGTATACCAGTGCACAAATTCATCTTTGAAGACTTTACAAGAATGTGTAATCTCCCTCTTTAATGTGCTTCCATATCTTTTCTCATCTCGATTAGCAGGATTACTCCCCCTTAGTCATGTTCATACCATGCTTGAAAGGCATCTGTGCATATATATGGAGAAGAGCATAAACTCATGTTTACTGACTCAAGATGTATTTCCACATAAATACATTCTGCATAAACTTCTGCTTTAGCACCTCACAAAGATGTTTTGACATATATGTGTGTGCTCGTGTATTTATTCTGTGTACCTAAACCCACTTATCTCTGTACATGCACAACTTTGACATTGTTTTCTCCATCACTGGTGTCATACACACACATCAGTACTGTCCCCCTGCCAACCAGCAGTGGATACTTGAGCCTTTGCATGCCAGTTTTCTAGCAAAAGAGAAAGCAGAGATATGAAGACCTGATGTACTTTCCAGGTCACTTGTTTTATTTACACCACCTACCCTACGTGAGCCTGAGATGCCCAACCAGCTTTGAAGGCAATGCCTTGATCCTGAAATCACCCAAACATCTGTATTCTTTCCCTTGAAATTAACTCTGCCTTCAGAATAGGTTCTCATCAAAGGCCCTGGCAGAGAAGAGACTTTCCTCCACCTTCAGTTTACCACCTCTCGAGCCTCATGCAGGACAGCACATCTCCCTAAGAATAAAAACACATTCAGGTCGACTCTCCTGTGTAACACCAGCACCTGCTGCCACTTTACCTTTGCGCTCTGTTTACACAGTCCATACATGCATAAATCCACAGTAGAAAAAAAAAAAAAAAACAACACTTTTCTTTAACATGGTACATCCATTTTAAGAGTTTTTAGGGTATTTGTCCATCTGGTGCCCACTGAAAACCTGTGCTCTATTTGCCTTGTGAATGCTGGTCCATTCCTGTGTAAGCAAGAGCAAGCTGTGTCCATGCTGTTCTTCCCATGTCCCCTACAGCCATTCTGTCCTGTGGTGATTTTGGACAGAAGCACTTTGGATACGATAAACCACAAGGTAACAGAGGGCCCTTTCAGTGCTGCTGGCAGTCAGATAAGGGGCTTTCTTTTCCCTGTCCTTAACTATCTTGGGCACTAAGATGAAGGAGATAAACCAGAGATATCAGAGCTCTTGAGGATCCACACATTCTCCTGTTCTGCCAGAAAACAAAGAGCAGAAGGATTTCAGATCCTGCAGCCAGGAAGCAAATGTCCCCGCTGTGCACTGTGGGGCCCATGCTATGCTGGATATGCTGGACCACATTTGGCCAGGTCTTCAACACTGAGCCTGGCCAGCAGCATGCCAGCTGCCACAGAAAACCTCCTCCAGGTATGCCCTGCTCTCCAGCAGCACTGCATGCTCTGGCTCAGTGCCTGTGGTTTTGGGAACAGGGGCCTGTCCCCCACTTTACAAGAGCCTGGGTTCAGGGCACTTATGTTCATGGATGTCCTACTTCCCAGGTTTCTCAACCAGATCTGCAGTGCATGCCCAGCCCAGTCACCAAGCACTTGGTTTACCCCTGAAACCACAGCTACACACCCAGAAGGAAGCATAAGCCAGCAGGTAGTTTCTGTCCACCTTAAGCCCCTTGGATTTAGTGGCTTAAAGCAACTCCGAATCAGGCCCCTCAGGGGTTCAGTCGCAGTCAGTGATGCCTCAGCTTTCCTCAGCCCCAGAAGATGCAAAGGCTTATCTGCCCTGGGACAGGCTCCTGAGGGCCCAGAGAGCCCTCTGTGCATAACCAGGGTGCTCAGCTCTCACTCTTCCAGCTCTGGCTTGCCTTTGCCCTGGCTCAGAGAGCTTGCACAGTTGCCCACAGACACTCTACTGCATTTTCATGTCCTGCTCTGCTGCCCTTTCTGCTGCAGAGGTACATTCACTCCTAATCCCTTTGTAATTTCTCCCATTGACACAGTATTCTGCTTTTGCACAGGGAAATCCTTTACAAGTGCCTAACAAAGCTATTCCCCATCATTTTCTATTCATTTGAGAATCCTGCATATTGCTGAAACTATGATGAGCTGTGCTAAGGGCTGGCGGGGAACACACAGTAGTATCTAAAGTAGAACTTCCACTATAACCAGCTTAAGGAGTATCAGGAGGACAATAATAGCACTCCAGGCCTGTTTAAGGATTAGCCAGTGCAGATCCACATCTGAACACCTCGCAGTATCAGGCTACCCAGCAGCAGCAGAGTCAAAATGCATCTACACAATGATATGCATTTGGAGCTGCAGCCAGTCTGGGCTCCTTGTGCCCTGGGGCTGTAAGTGTGAAGTTCTCCAGACTTAAAACTGAATGAAAACCTTGGCCTCAAGCTTATCTGAGAGCAGTCTTAAATCTGCTGGTGGCATTTCTGTGTAACAGCCATAGCTTCTGTGCCATTGCCAAGCTCTGGCTGATACTAAATGAAGGGACAAGGGCTGGCTGATGGACCGGCTCCTCCACCAGCAACATGTCCCTTAGAGACAACACTGCAAAAGAGACAGGGTGCAGGATCTGTCCTCTGCACTCAGAACAAGACATGATGTTAAGGAGCACTGTGTGCCCTGTGTTTGCTCCCAGAGCATTGCTCAAGTGGGGTTCAGAGCTACAGCCGAAGCGCTGGGACACCTGAAGAATCACCCTTCCCTGATTGTGCAACATCTGTGGGATCTGTATAACAGCAAACTATTGCCCAACAGTCATATTGAGGCTGCTCACAGTCATTCTATGCAGGCATACACTGAACCATGTTGGTATTGGCCAATACTTAATAGAAGATCTCAATCACCCATCTGCCTGCATGGCTGCAAAGCCTGTGCCGAAGCCAGCCACAAGGCTTGGTTTCTCCCATGTTTGGTCAAGAAACTGGTTATTTCTCAATTCATGCTCTCTTAAAACTCCTCATTTCAATGACTTTACCCCTCTGATTTGATACTGTTCACCTGCAGCACAGATACGTGTCCAATAAAGATGGCCTTTACCTCCTTACCAAAGACAAGTTCAGACACCGGTGGTGAGGAATAACCCCATGCTCTGAGGACACATTGTGACCTTAGCAGGTACCTGATTTATCCCAGGAACAAACCCCAGATTTTGCCCTCTCCTTTCCATGTCAGGATGTCTGCAGAATTACTCATTTTGCATTAAGGAAGACCAACAGCAACAAAATGCAACTGAAATGAAATGCTCTCCAGGTACTAGGGAAAGCCCTCAGAAGGCAGAATGACCCCAATGGCCCACTCAGCCACCTGAAGCACAGATACCCCCTCCAGAGCTCCAATGCTGAAGTCCTCAGCTTAATTCCCTGTTAAAAGCCCCTTAATACCAGATGGCCACTCCTAAATCTCAGTGCAAATCTTCACCCTCAGCCCAACTGGGGCAGTGATGGCACACGAAGTTCACTATTTAGTGAAGCACTGGGCCCCATAGAGTTACACTCCCTATAAAACCAGGGACAGAAAAGGCTCACCAGAATCTGGCAGAGGTGGAGATGTTGAATGAGAAGATAGCTCGAGACAATATACCAGCCTAGGCTTTAAACCTCAGCCCAGGATGCTCCGGAGCAGTCTCTTTGCTGCCTCAGTATTCTCCGCAGAGCCCATGTGCTGGCACCCATCCTTGGAGAAGTGAGACAGGCACAAACCCTCTTACTAATGCACAGAGTTGGGTGATGCAGGCTTTACAGCAGAGCTTTCTTCAGGCAAGTTCTTAGATGTTGGGCAAATAAACCCCAGCAAGAGCTTTGCTCTGGGTGTTGCCCACAGGATGCAGTTGCTGCTGGATATTTGCCTGGGGCTAAAGAGAAGTTCCTCCAGAGCAGAGCTGCTCCCCATGTACCCCTACTCCTTTACATCCACATCTTCCCCTTCCAAACTGCACTGAGGGAAATTTGGACTCATTGCAAGAGTGCTCAGCAGCATAAGAGCACAGTCAGGTGAGATGGGTTAAACTGCAGTGCTAGCATTGGGAGCCCACTACCAGAAGCAGCACTCTCCTATGCAACCCCACTCCCCTTGCCTGGTGGCTCCTGCTTTTCCCGCTTCCCCCAGACGAGTCCTGGTTTGTCCTGAGGTTTGCTTGCTCGCCTTGTTTATGTGAAGGATAATTTTGGATGTGGTAATGACAGAACTGTAGCAACATGCCTTCCTCCACCCCCCATCCTGTTAGCAGCATGGGGCAAAGCTGCACACTGCCATAGCCTGGACACTTCAGGTCCTGGGAAGGACCAAACTCCTTACAACTCATCTCCCAGCCACTTTTTCACATCCTCTCTTAATCCCAGGTCACATCAGCGGACCCCATCCTGGCCAGCTCTGTGGCATGCCTGTGGAAAGCCTACCTGCACGCTGCCATGCTTCCATCAGCCTCACTGCAGTAGCAGGGGCTGAACCAGCTCAAGAGCAATTCTTGGTTCCACCTAATTAATTTCATGTGTCTTCTACAGACCTATCCCACACAGGTCCAATAAATCACAAACAGGATCCTCTCAGAGCAATATTAATGGCCATGTTTATAGTCAGCAGTTTCCAGGAAATTCCCTACCCACAACTACCAGTGTCAGATTTATCATTTAACTTCCAGAGGCTGTGATTTTACTGGGACACTCAATTTCTGTGCCAGAAATCCATCAGCTGCAGGTCTCTTGCCTAGCCTCAGAGATGTGTATCTGAGATTCATCCCCTGCAGTTATTGATCATGTGAATTACCATAGCACCTCACAGCCCTTGTCCTGGGGTGCCTCAGCAACAGCTGCATGCACATGCATGCACCTACCAGCAGTAACAGCCCTAAGAAGGTGTCTGGAGGATGATGACACTACCAAGGGGGAGGTTGGGTGCCTCTTCCCAAACCCAGGAGGCAACAGCCCATTGCCTGGTATCAAATAAGGGATGCTTGGCTGGAAGGGATAAGTGTCTTGAAAATGAAGGCAACAAGCTGAGTCTGGTGTGACACAAGCTGGGGATAGAGACAAGAGCATCAGCACTGTCCTTTAGAGACCTGCTTCCACATCAGACACAACTTTGCTATAGTCTAGATCACTTCTCAGACAAACTGAACGAACCTGATAGTGCAAAAATGGGTTTGCACCAAGTGAGTAACACTACAGAGTGCACCAAATCAGGCAGGTCAAAGAGGAAGACACACCGAGTGGCTTTCTTTTAAAACTGATGTCATTGCCACAACTTAGATTTGTTCCAGTCATTCTCAAATGAGATGCCCTTAACTGCACAGCAAATGCAGACCACAGCCAATGAAATAATACAGTAGAAAGAACACCATGAAAGCTCGCTCCCTCCACTCAAAATGCCTGGTGGAGGTGACAGCTGAGCAGGCAAGATGGCCCCATATCAGCTCTCCGACTTGGAAAATCCCCAGCCTCCAGTTCCAGAGATCAGCTGTGGGAATCATCTGAGAGATCAGCCCAGTGCCAGCTCAGCCATGACAATGTGGACATCCTCTCCATGGTGGTCATGTCCCAGCTTGCCTGAAGCATCAGCAGAGAACAAGTCACCAGGCTGCATTGCAGCAGGGCAGGCACTGGCAACTCTCTACTGCAGGAGGACAGACTGTGGTGGCCTGCAAGCCAGTACAACAGCAACCAAATGCTCTGACTCTTCTTCCTTTGCAACTCAAATCCCATGTGTTGCATTGCAAAGTGATCCTGGGCCCAAGTGCAGGAGGAAGGTTTCCCTGCAGTGAATCCCAGCTGCCTTCCCCTTCTCTCCTCCCTCTTCCCTTTCTGCTTGCAGCAGGCAGGGCTGGGTAAGCCACTCCTGGGTGATTCACTCCCCACCAGGCAGAAATGCTTCCTTGGGTACACACAGCTGGGCAGAGGGAAGAGGAGCAGGTCCTCTGATCCGAGCTGAATCACTGCACCCAGAATGAGCTCCTGCATGCAGGGACATGGCTTCCTGAGAGGTCGCAGCAAGGTGAGTATTGCAACAGAACAGCCCATGACTCATCAGCAGAGAAAAATGCCATTTGGGGTAGGAATCAGGGAGGTGAGGAGAGAAACCTGCAGGGGCTCAAACCAGGGTGCAAGTGATGGGAACAGCCAGGTCTGTCTCAGGGTGAAGAGAAGAGAATCTTGTGCAGAGCAGTGAGAAAGCAGAGGAATGGCATCAGATGCAACTGGGAGTGAGTGGCATCTCTGTGCACTGATGAGGTTCCTGCATCCCAACCCCACCTGAGCATAAATGGAAAAGATCCTCATCCAGGCACAGTGATGGGAGCTTTTTCTTCTCTTTTGGGACAGGTTCATAGAATCAACAAGGTTTGAAAAGACCATTAAGATCATCAAGTCCAACCATTACCCCAGGACTGCCAAGGCCACCACTAAATCATATCACTGATGGCCTTATCTACCCATGGAAGTACCCACATGAACAGGACAGTCACCTAAGATTCGTCTGGATGATTGAGTTCTTGCTGGACAATGCCATGGAGCCAGGGTTTGCAGAGATGCCCCATACCAGACAGCAGCACTGGCCAGGCCCTGGGCAAAGTAATTCACGGTATGTGCTTCCTCCTCCTCTCCCCTGGGGCAGCAAGGGCAAGGCCTTCACCCATGCCCCCGCAATGAGCCAACATTCGCAGCACCCAGATGCCTCCATGGGCTTCTGCTCTGGGTAATTCCAGTTGCATGCCCTGCACTTGCCCTACAGGATAACAGACGTTTTCCCACACCCGTGTTTTCCCGCTTGTCCCTGAAGGCAAGGCAGCCTTGATCAGCATTTCCATTTTGTGTTGCAACAAGACACAAGCTCCCTGTCAACTGCCCCAGCAGCTTTGCCAAGGGCAGCAAGAAAAATGGGCAGAGGTTTGAAGTAAGGTGACCAGGCTTTCCAAATCCCTGTCCCTAGTCTGGGGCACATGCTCGTCCCTACTTACAGCTGGCTGCAGCCAAGGGAAAGGTGTAAGCTGGGAGCACCAACGCTGAGATGATGACAGTCATGACGGAAAGCTGGCAGAGCATCCTCCTGCACCCCTCTGAGCCAGCTGGAATCGTTCCCAGGGACCGCAGAGGAAGGGAAACAAGGTGCCCATGAATCGTTCACACCCAGGCTACCAGCTCCCCTGTCTCCCTCTAGCGACTGCATCCTTGGAAGATGCCAGGTTAATTAGGCTGGATGGTTAGCACAAGCTGCATCCTCTGGCTCGTGGGGCCCTTAGGACTTGACTCTCCCAGAGGGCAGAGCCCACGGCATTCATGGAGTGGTGGAACAGGAATGTCCCCAGACCTCTGGGAGTGCTTATGTGTATGACAACAGCATGTCAGAGCAGGGGTACGGAGCCAGAGCCCTATTGTGCAAGTCCGGTACAGAAGGGAGAACAACAACAAAATATCTCTGTATAAATAAACCAGGCCCATCTCTACTGGAATTTCTAAAAAATCATCACCCTTTGGGGTTGTTGTGGTTTAAGCCCAGCCTGTTGCTCAGAACCATGCAGCCATGAGCTCACTCCCCCCTCTTCCTCCCCCTCACTCCTGGAGGGATTGGGAGGAGAATTGGAAGAATGTAGCTCCCACAGGTTGAGAAAAGAACAGTGCAGTAACTGAGATATAACACAAACCACTGCTGCTGTCACCAATAATAATAATAAGGGAAATAACAAGGGAAGAGAATACAACCGCTCACCACCCGCTGACCAATACCCAGCCCGACCTCAACAGTGATCCAACCCTTCTGGGTAACTGCCCCCAGTTTATATACTGGGCATGACATGCTCTGGGATGGACTACCTCTTTGGTCAGTTTGGGTCAGGTGTCCTGGCTCTGCTTCCTCCCGGCTCCCCCTGCTTCCTGGCAGGGCATGAGGCTCAGAAAGTCCTTGGTCAGAGTAAACATTACTGAGCAGCAGCTGAAACCATCGGTGTTATCAGTGCTGTTCCCAGGCTGAAAGTCAAAACCACAGCACTGCACCAGCTACTGAGAAGGAGAAAAATGACTGCTACTGCTGAACCCAGGGGAGTATCCACCCCTTATTCCATACCATTCACATCATGTTCAGACCCCACATTTTCAATATGCCATCACTCTTATCTCATGTATATACATACACACACACACAGAGATCATTCCTTAGTGCATAGACCAATCCCTATAAAGCTGCTGAGTCCATCTGATCAACAATGTTGGGCTCCATCTCTTGTAACAGTCTTTCAGAGCAGGAGAGGCTGTGTGCAGTGTTGGATCATTGCTGGCTGATGATACCACAGAACTCGTCTGGTTTCATCAAAGTTCATTCTTTGTTGGGATGATGGCCATAGGGAAGTCAGGGCCAGTTGCTGGAGACCTGAAAATATATAGGTGATGGGCTATAAAAGTACTACATAGCAGGCAACAGCATACAATTGAGTTCATTGGCTGTTTTCCCCTAAAATCAAATCCCCTTGAGGTATACATTGGACTTCCCCATCTTTCCGCATTACTCACCAAGTATATCTGGGTCCCTGAACAAAAGCAATCGCACAAGTAGGTTTGCCTTTACCTGAAGCAGGAATAACCCAGACTGCCTTATCCAGCAAATTCTTTATGTGCACCACCAGAACGTTATCCCACTCTACAGTATGTATAAGTTCTGACTGGGCTGGACTCGCCTTGTTGGCAGATCCTCTGGTGTTGACCAACCAGGTGGCCTTTGGTAAATGTGTATCCCAATGTTTGAAAGTCCCACCACCCATTGCTCTCAGTGTAGTTTTTGACAATACCATTCAATTTTCCCAGAGGCTGGTGGATGGTAGGGGATGTGATATACCCACTCAATGCCATGCTTTTTGGCCCAAGCGTCTATAAGGTTGTTCCGGAAATGAGTCCCATTGTCTGACTCAGTTCTCTCTGGGGGGCCGTGTCGTGAGGCACAGTGTATGTTTCCCACTATCTGGTAGTTCCTTCCACCATGGTAAGCATGTGGTGCTTGCCTTGGCAGGTTGGAGGCTGTGTGATCACGAGTCCATCTATATGTTCCATCTCTGCCCTGGTGGCCTGAGATGTCATGGGCCCACTAGGCTCAAAATAATACACCCTCCCCTTCAGCAGTTTCTGCAACTTGTTGTTTGGGCCTTCCATCTCTGATGCTTTCCCACAATATGACAGGACCCATCAATAAACAAGGCATATTGCTTTTCACTTTCTGGCAGTTCATTATATGGTGGGACCTCTTCAGCGTGCATTACCTCTTCCTCTGGTGACATTCCAAAATGTTTGCCTTCTGGCCAGTCCATGATGACTTCTAGAATTCCTGGATGACTGGGATTTCCTATTCAAGGTTGTGTAATTAGTGCAGCCCACTTACTCCATGTAGCATCGGTTGCATGATGTGTAGAGGAGACCCTGCCTTTGAACATCCAGCCCAGCATAGGCATCCGGAGTGCCAGGAGGAGCTGTGCTTCAGTGCCAATCACTTCTGAAGGTGCTCAAACCCCTTCTTAGGCTGCCAGTATCTCTTTTTCAGTTGGGGTATAGCTGGCCTCAGATCCTCTGTATCTTGAGCTCCAAAAGCCAAGTGGTTGACCTCGAGTCTCCCCTGGAGCTTTCTGCCAGAGGCTCCGGATGGGACCATTCTCCCCAGCTGTGGTGTACAGTACCTTTTATACATCTGGTGTGGTCTGGGCTGGTCCAAGGGCTACTGCATGAACTATCTCTTGTTTAATTTTCTCAAAGGCTTGTTGCTGCTCAGGTTGCCATTTAAAATCACTCTTCTTCTGGGTCATATGATAGAAAGGGCTTACAATCAAACTGTAATTCAGGATGTGCATTCTCCAGAACCCCACAACACCCAAGAAAGCTTGTGTTTCTTTCTTATTAGTTAGTGGAAACATTGCTGCTATCTTGGTCACATCTGTGCAGATCTGGTGATGTCCATCTTGCCATTTTATTCCCCAAAATTGAATCTCCTGTACAGGTCCTTTGGCCTTACTCCGTTTTATGGCAAAACCAGCTTTCAGCAGGATTTGGATGATCTCCCTCCCTTTCTCAAAAACTTCTTCTGCTGTATCACCACATGCGATAATGTCATCAATGTACTGCAGGTGTTCTGGAGCCTGCCCCTGTTCCAGTGCAATATGGATCAGCCCATGGCAGATGCTAGGGCTCTGTTTCCACCCCTGGGGCAGTTGGTTCCAAGTGTACTGGATGTCCCTTCAAGTAAAACCGAACTGTGGCCTGCACACTGCTGCCAAAGGAATTGAGAAAAATGCAATAGTAATATCAGTTGTGGCATACCACTTGGCTGCCTTTGACTCCAGTTCATATTGAAGTTCTAGCATGTCTGGTATGGCAGCACTCAATGATGGTGTGACTTCATTTAGGGCACGATAGTCTACTCTTAGTCTGAACTCTCCATTAGACTTTTGCACTGGGCATACAGGGCTATTAAAGGGTGAGCGAGTGCTACTGATCGCTCCTTCACTGGTCACTACTGATCTGCAGATCAGCTTATGGACGGGAATCAGAGAGTCTCGATTGGTGCGATGTTTTCTCCAGTGCACTGTTGTGGTTGCGATTGGCACTTATTGTTCAGCAACCGAAGGATCCTTTGAGAGACCAGGCAAGGTAGACAGCTGCTCAATTTCCTCTGTCTCCAAGGCAGTAATACCAAAAGCCCATCAGTATCCTTTTGAGTCTTTGAAGTACCCTCTCTTGAGGTTGACTATGCCAAGGATGCATGGAGTCTCTGGACCAGTCACAATGGGGGGCTTTTGCCATTTCCTCCCAGTCAGGCTGATTTCAGCCTCCAGTACAGTCAACTCTTGGGATCCTCCTGTCACTCCAGAAATAGAAATGGGTTCCACCCCTCGGTAGCTTGATGGCATCAGGGTACACTGCGTACCAGTATCTACTACAGCCTTATACTTCATGGGACCAATGTGCCAGGCCATCTGATCCACACAGTCCAGTAAATTCGATTGCCTCTTACCTTCACCTGGCTGGAGTCAGGGCCCCTCTAATAGCGGTCACAACATTGGCCACTTACATCTTGTAGACAGGGATTAGTCTTTATCACAGGAGCTGGAGTAAAATCAGCTCTTCCATACCATCTGGGACCCTGCCCACCAGAGACTGAAGCTGCAACTTTCATGTGATGATCATCCTTGATTTTGTTCTCCTCTTCAGTTCATGCACCCATTCTCCCAGGAGCTGAGGTAGGTTTTCTGTTCCATTTCCTCATGTCTTCTTTTTGATCCCGCAGGTAAAGCCATAGGGTGGCCCGTGACGTATACCTTCTGTATGTTCTCTCTCGAGCAGTAGGACATCTTTAGTTAATAGCTGAGATGTGGATTGGTACACATGAGGAGCTGGATAAATCAGATAGATCATCTCTCAATTTTTTGATCTCCTGAGACAGTTTTTCCACAGCTGAAATGATGGAAGGGGTGAGATTGTCTTTGAACTCTTGGAGTTGACAAATCATTTTATCCACTTCTTTTGGTGCCATGTCACTCCAGGTTATTGCTGCCAATGAGTGGGCCTATGATGATGGTGCATTCCATGCAAATTTCCGCCATATGGGTTGTGAACATTCGACTTCATCTGGATCTGTGGGTCCATTCCCAGCAGCCAGTCTGTGATAGGTCATCTCTACAATGGCTGATTCCCTCAGAGACTGGATGCATTTCTCTGGAGTAGTCCACTTGGCCGAATGACTTATGACATTGTCCATGTTTGGAAACCTTTCTTTCATAGCTGCCAAGAGCCACATGCAGGCTGAGGGACTGTTTCTGGTTTTGCAATTACTTTGTCGATTCCCCCTTCCCTATCAAGTGGTTGCAGTTGCTTGGCTTCCCTACCTTCTGGTTCATGACCATCTGCCCCATTGTCCCAGCATTAGAGCAACCAGGTGATGGCGTGTTCCCCTGGTTGACGAGTAAAATCTTTTTGCATATTCTGTAGCTCGGTTGAGGTCTGGAATCGAGAAGTCACCTCTTCTTCCTCCTCTGATTCACGTAACAATAACTCCTGATCAGACACTGTCCTGTGTAGTAAATGCTTTGTTTCTTCACCTTTCTTAATCTTTCTTGCCTTTTTTTTTGCTTTTCCCCTTGTCTACATGGGCAACCGATATTGACACAAATTGGTCCCCTGATTTAGCTGCAGCGATTATCACTGTGTTTGGAGTGGCTGCTGTATCTGTTGTGGGAGTTTGGGTAGCTGCTATACTTGTCACTGGGGTTGGTGTAGCCTCTGTGTTTGGAATTGGATTAGCTGCATTGTCTGTTGTAGTTAGAGTTTGAGTAGCTGCTGTACTTGTCACTGGGGCTGGTGTAGCTGCTGTGTTTGGAATTGGATTAGCTGCATTGTCTGTTGTAGCCAGAGTTTGAGTAGCTGCTGTACTTATCACTGGGGCTGGTATAGCTGCTGTGCTTGGACTTGGAGTAGCTATGCTGTCTGTGGTGGTTGGAGTTTGAATATCTGCTGTGCTTGTCGCTGGTGTTGGTGTAGTTGCTCTACTTGGAGCTGGAGTAGCTGCGTTATCTGCTGTAGTCAGAGTTTGAGTAGCTGCTGTACTTGCCACTAGGGTTGGTGTAGCTGCTGTGTTTGGAGTTGGAGTAGCTGCGTTGTCTGTTGCTTTGCCATTGGATCCAGAGACATTTTTTTTTCCTTTGAAGGTGCTGGATAGTGTTGAATAGGGCTCTATAAGCATAGGCCAAGCCCCAGCATGTTGTCATGATTTCTCCCCCTCTGGTATGACCAGGATGACAACACACCTCATTTAACTGTTTTGTTGATTTTTCTGGATTTTGCACATGTCCAGTAGTGAAGTTCCAAAGCGCTGGAGGGACCCACTGGCCAAGATACTTGCCTATACTCTCCCACACATCCTGCCACTCCTGATTGTCCGGTCTTTGGGAAAATCTCTTGGTCCTCCTATACCATCGTCTAACCCTAGACAAGACCCAAACCCAACTCTGCTTAACTTTTGAGATCAGACAAAATGGTTGTGGGTATATTCTGCATTTTTTGTTCATTTGTTTTTACCAAAAGGCCAAAGTTAAAAAAATGATTGCACTTTGTTGCACTTTCTCTGAATGTACAAAATAGCTTTTCCCTGATTCAAAGACATCTCCAGGAACTCGCCAACAAAGTTTAAGTTGACAAGCAGGTATTCTTTATTGCAGAGCAAGGAGACAGGGGGATAGCTCCTCCTAGCATGTCTCAACCGAGCATCAACCAGGATGTGATTATATTGCCCTTAAAATATATATTCATTAGATTACATACATATTCATTGAGTTACTTATACATCACATCATACTTCTAGGGAATTCTTGCCGCATGAGCACTAAAATATGGTAGTGGGCTTTGGGATCCCTGGTGGTTATTTCTTCATCACCTTCCTCTTCATTGCTTCATTTTATAATCATTTTCATGTCCTTAAGCATCAGGCTGGTTCTTATGAGCTTTTGCACAATGCTTATCTTAGCCATTTTCTTATCTCTATAGTTGCTAACAAAGCTGAACATCCTTGAAGTTACTAATTTACAACCCCACTCTTCAATCAACCACATTCTTCAATCAATCTTATTCTTAAGTCAACCCCACTTTTCATTCAGTACCAGAGCAAGCTTCCTGTGGGCTCACTGGTGCGAAGCAGCAACAGGCCTTATGTTTGTAGGAAGATTACAATAGCGAGGTGATCCATCTTCTTCTATTCCTCATGCTTCCACTACTTCTTTTTGAACTTCGAGTAAAACTCATCTGCTGACAATGTCCCATCTACAAAATTGGTCTCATGAAATTTTCAGACTCTAGTTAAAAGCTCATAGAAAGAGTGCTGTTACAAGATCTTTATTTTCTCTTATTACTCATATAATATTTTGTTATCACATGATATGAAAGCTAATAGTTTACTTTAGTTTCAGTGACTCTGAGAAGGCGCTCAGTTGTCCTTTGGAGTGCAGTGGGAAGCCTGTAGACACATCTAATAAAAACTAAAACCAAAATGAACTGCAAACAACCAAAGGAAATAAAACCAGTTAATACATATACACACAAAAGAATTCAAAAGTATGTAGGAGGGAGAAGAAAGTACATAATCCAAACTGTCATTTGAAATGCAGGAATGATGGGTCTCCTCGCATCCGTATAGGCAGCTGATAGCGGCTCAAAGTGATTTTTCTCATTCAAAGGTAAAAGAAGATTACTCACAAGAGTTGACTAAGATCACCTGCTAAATCATTGCTATAGATGTTCCTTTGTGTTCAGAATGAGAGATTGTTGAGAGATGATGAGTTGCTGGATGCTTGATTAATTGGCAATTGTGGTGATAATTGTTTAGATTAGATTGCAGTTCAAAACAGAAGCTGATACTTCAGATGGATATTATTTCTTTGCCTTTTTTGTCAAAATCACTTCCTCTCCCCTCCCCACTTTTCTCCCACATGTGTTGGGCTTTAACTCATACATCTATTTGCAACATTTTAACTGAATGCCTGTCTTTAAAGCAGTGTTGTTATAGGGACCAGTAATTTCTTCTTGTAGCCTGTGATTTTCAGCCTGCTTTGAAGAGTGACTTAATTGAACCCTTTCTCTGGTATGTTCTAGTGTAGATAATAATAAAGAGTAGGGGTGATTTGTTGTTTGGGTGGTTGTTTGGGCATTTGAGTGGTTGGAGTTGTTTTGTCTCTCTGCATTTAACAATGAAGATATGAGTGGTTTCATCTTCCCTGGAGAAGCTCATGTCCCTCCCCCTCAAATGCACCAATGTAAAATGACTCAGTTCTGCTTTCCACAGGATTTTCAGCAACATCAGAGAACTCAGTGACTTCCTGCTAGGTCTTCTCCTATTGTAAGAAAGGGAAAGGAAATAAGGATTCAAGTGCTATATACTCCATTTGGAAGGGTGTAAAGCATGCTACATTCTTTGACCATGTGGATGCAAAGAAGTGACTTTGCCAAACATTCAGCTGCCAAATTAACTTTTAGAATGGTTAGAGTTTTAAACTCATATTTAAACTTCTCCTTATTTCTTAAATCCTATAGCAAAAGAGTCATCTGATGTCATGGTTTAAACCCAGCCAGTAACTCAGAACCAGGCAGCCGCTTGCTCACTCCTTCCCTTCTTCCCTCCCACCCCATGGCACTCCCGGGGGGATGGCGAGGAGAAATGAAAGAATGTAAACCCCACGGATTGAGATAAGAGCAGTCCAGTATCTAAGGTACAACAGAAACCACTGCTGCTACCACCAATAATAATAATGAAATAAGAAGGGAAGAGACTATAAAAGGAGGAAAGGAAAAAAAAAACCAATAAGCACAAATGATGCACAATAGAATTGTTCACCACCCACCAACTGACACCCAGCTCAACCTGAGAAGGGATCTGGGCCTTCTGGGCGACTCCCCCCATTTTTTATATTGGGCATGACATGCTGTGATAAGGAATATCCTTTTGGCAAATCTGGGTCAGATGTCCTGTCTCTGCTTCCTCCTGGCTTCCCGAGCCCCTCCTTACTGGCAGAGAATGAGAGACTGAAAAAGCCCTTGACTGGAGTCAGCATTAGTCAACAACTAAAACATCGGTGTTATCAGCGTTGTTCTCAGACTAAAGTTGAAAATACAGCACGTCACCAGCTACTAAGATGGAGGAAAATGACTGTTACTACTGAACCCAGGACATCTGATCAGAGCAGAGATTAAAATGAGACATACATTTTAAAATCTAATTGAATTTTGAGTTCTGTAAGCTTGACAAAGATGTGAAAGACAACTGGCTGAACAAACATAGTAATCTGTTAACTGTAGTTATAGTAGTCTGCAAACTGTAGATAACTGCAGATACCTAAATTAATTTAAACTTTTTCATGCACACCAATAGCATCCTAAGTAGAGAGATTTGGAAAATAGTATCCTCCTTGATTTCCGTCTAGAATCATGCTTTTTTTTTTTTCTTCTTTACCTCCAGGAAAAGAAAGCGAAAAGGAAAGAGAAGGTTTTGCATATACATGAAGAAAGGTTTTATTTGTTGTGTTGGTTTTGTTTGTTTGGTTTTTTTTTTTTTTTTTTTTTTCTGTTGTAAACCTAAATCTTTGCCCAGAAGCTCATCACAAATGTTTTTTCAGTTCTCTTACAGAAGGATGTGGAGGAGAATGCACTGTAGAGGAAACTCATGTGAGACCTTTCTCACCAAAAATCTGTGGTCACAATTGATCTAAAGTAAAGAGATTACACAAATAGGGTTTAACCAGCTGTTGTGGTTACAAATACAATAAACAGGCTCCTAATAAAGTACACTGACCTCACAAAGAATTCAAAAAGCATATCTCACCTTTGAAAAGATATGAATAACAAGGCAGTGCATTGGTGCTATCAGTTTTCTTGTAGTCTACAATGGAATGAAGAGGAATTTTCATAGTTGCTCAAATTTTCCTGACTAAACCAGTGTGTCATATAGATAGTATATAGATATATAGTTTTATGGAGAGAACAGCCTAATGCGGTTGGGTTCATGCATGCAACCATGAGGATGAGAATTCTCATGATTCATGAACTATTTTAAAGGTTTAGCTTCGAAGTCTATGAGAAAAGACTAAAAAATACCATCATCTTTGGATTTAAAATATGTTTAAATACTCTTACATAAGAAGTTTAACAATTATAAATCTTGCAGTTTTACATAATTTGCAATTGCCAAACCTAAAAAGATTTACAAAAAAGGCATTTTAGCAGGTATTATGGATGAAAAATAATATCCAGATAAGACAGACAGAAAAAAATATTTGAAAAAGCACCAGTAAGAAGTTATATGAGCTTGCTCAGTGGATCACTTATTTATTTCTGCTTATGAATTAAAATAATCAGTACAATTTTACTTCATTCAGGCTCAACATTTTGCACATGGATCAATGACATTTTATCTGTTAAAAAAATCATTTCCTTTATAATTTCTTCTATTATTTGCTGAGTGTAAATTTTCTAATGCTTTTTTTTCTGCTTTACAGTTGAACAATGGATTTAGTTATCAAGTAGAAAATTAATGAGAAGCAAAAGCTGATTTATAATTGCACTTAGACCAAATTGTTATTTAAAATATGAAGTGTGTGAACTACTATTCTACATATCTCCTTCAATTTCTCACAGATGTTAATTAGAGCTTGTTATACCCATACCCCAGAATTACTTGCTTTTTCAAATTCCAAAACTAGCTTCTCCTTTGTAACCTACTTGTCAGCTAGAAAACATTCTCTTCCATTTTTGATCCCATTAATATCAGTGGTTTCAATCACACGCTTAAAAATATAAATGTGCTTTAAAAATAACAAAGGAACCTTAACTCCACCAGTACATACTGATTTTGGAAGGGCTTTAATGGAGTACAATATCCACTGTTATTCAAGATGCCAGTAAAAACTTCAGCAAAAGAGGCCATCATATAAGGAATAGTGAGCAGGTAATGTGGAGCTGAGTTGCCTCTTATGTGTGTGCCCAGGCAGCAGACATTAGTGGGAAGAACTCTCTAGTGGGCAAAGGGTTCTTTTCATTGATCAAATTTATTTTGACATCATATATTTAGTACTATTCTTTGGAGCAAGAAAGAACTGTGGTTTTGGGTTCACTTGCTCCTCTTGTTGTCCTACTTAGCCTTCTATATGTTCCTGCTATTTTCTCTCCATTCTAGAGAGTATTCCCAGAAGATAAATTTGAGGTGCCAGTTTCTTCCTGGAAGATCTGAGGGCTGAGACATTAAAAAAAACCCCTGATCTTCCATTACTGTGAGATAGTGCTGCTGTGTTACAGAAGGCATCCAACGATATGCACAATGTTCCTGAGTATGGAACAAAGCCTTTACTTTGAAATGCCTGTAAATTACCTACCAGTTCAGGGTCTGGTCTAACAGCATACTAAATAAGATGCTATGAAAAGAAGAGCGAGAAAAAGAGAAAACCTCAACACTGGAAGAGACAGACCAGATGTCAGTAATTGTCAGAGTGCAAAGCTTTCTGTAGAGAGACTATTAATAGTACTTCAGGCTCGCAGCAGTCCCCTCATCCAAAATGGTGCAGACATTTTGCAAACATTTGCATAACTGTGCTACAAGGTAGCAATGCATTATTTCAGGTAGGGCTCCTCAGGCAAGTCTTGATGCAATCAGTACTGCGTTCAAAATGCCTAAGGGTCCTTTTAGGGGAAATGACACAAAGAATAGCTCAAGGCCTATATTCAGAAATTATTTTATTTCAGCTCTGAGAAATATAAAATAACTCTCTGTGAACCCTCTAGCAGGTACTTCTTCCCCAGTTACAAAGCTACCCTAGTCCAAAACGTTGCAAGCACATGTAAAAACAAGAAACTCAAGTTATGAGACCACAGCTGAAGCCATTTCTCACACAATCACAATGATGATCCACAGCTGGCAATTAGTGCTCTTTCTGAAATAGTACTCACATTTGGGTCACATTACAAGCTGACGTATCCAGGTGTGAAGCAATCCTTTGCTTGTCTGAAGATCTCCTCAAAGTTGCCAGCTTGGTCATCTCCTTAGGAGGCACCTTCTGGAACTTAGCCTGCTAACCTGGTCTCTTCAGGTAGGTTAGGCAATACCAAAGAAGTAGAAGTCAAAGCTAAGGCACCAGCATCAGAGCATAGCACTGATTTCAGATGGTGTCCTGAAATGCCTGTCTCACATTCTGATGAGTAATGCAGTTGCAATGAAGATATCTCAGATGCCTTTAGGGTAGCTAGCATGAGTACCAGCAGCATATCCACAACAGCACAATAGATAAATACTCAAATTAAGAAAAAAATAATAAATTAATAAATACAATTCAAGTAATTCTAACTTTTACACTGGTACATTGCAGAAAACTCTTTGCTAATTGTAGTTTGTATCTAATACCTTCAGGAGATTCTACCTCCATATTCCAGCCTCATTTATGCAGGGTGCTGCACAGAGATACATGTCCATGAAGCCATATGCAAAATTTTTTGCTCTGGGTCTTCCCACAGCCTGCGCCATGGCAGTACAGACCAATAGTACAGCTGGAATACCTCCACATGGTGATAATATAACATGGGTTTACCTGCAGTAATAAGCCCATGAGAAACAACTTAATATGGGACTTGTACTGCACTGTGATAACAGAACTTCTTTGGCTCTGAAAAAAGTTCATGTCCTGACAATTCAGAGCTTAGCCTGAGTTAGCATATAATCACCTCACTGTACCTTACTATCCAGACACGCTTTAAGAAAGCTGACTCTCTTGACAAATAGAGATTCTTGACAAATAGAGATTTTGCTCTGCTTTTAACATGTACACAAGAACAGTCAAACAAAGTCAGTGCAATCTTTTGGTCTTCATTATCACATGCAAAGGAACACATATTTCATAGGAGTGCAGACAATTAACTTTAAGTTATCAAGCACCCCCAAAAGAAGCATCAGACATGTAAAGGCAGCAATAGACCCAGTACTTTTCAAGCTGGATGGCATGCAATTGATGTGTCTTTGATAATGTGAAACCAAAAAGAATTCTAACCTCATCATTATGCACATATTTTAGTATTCATGAAAGATAATCCTGGTAATCTGTCATCTGGATAGTCTTCTGAAAAGCCGTAGAAATAGTATACATTATTACTTTTCTTCCACCTGGAAGATGGTACTTTTTACTTTTTACCTCTCTTATTAAAGAGCCTTCTCTCTTAGAGATGGTGACAATAATTAATTCTACTTCAAGAGGCTGTCTCATCCCCTTATGTGGATAGCCTTGTTTTTGCAGGTATGCCTTCAATTACTGTGAATTTCAGTCTATTGCACAATGCATTAAACTATGCTTGTTTTCCTCAAAAGAACAAACAGAAGGCTGAAAGGAACAAGGAGCCCAGATTTTGCAGAGCTGTGATACAAGGGAGTATCTCTGACTCTGTCGCAAAGGAGCTCAGCTCCACATGGAAACTAGCTGTGTTTGCTTTTCTGGTTTTAGAGACATCGGGTGAGCAGAAACTTCCTCAGATCCCCATCAGGCTGAGTTCCCACTACAATCCAGAAACACTCCTGCCAGCCTCATTAGAATGGATTCCTTCTTTGGAAAAACAAGAATAATCAAGAAAATAGAAGAAATTTCTTTACTAGTCTTGGCTTCACATGAGAGGTCTAATTGGCTCCCTCTGTAATCCCTGTAACAGCTCTCACACATTTTAAGACTTGGATCTGTCCTTGCACTTGGATTTTTCTGCAGATTTAGCCTGGGATAGGTTGATGTGCTGAATCTGTCTTCTTCCCTCAATAGGGGCGCCTACTGGGTAAGAGTGATACTCTATGCACATTTAATGATTAATTTTTAGTTGACTTCATATATTATTTTCAAGCTTGTTCTTGCAGTTAGTGTATTATATTGTGAATGGTAATCTTCAAACCCTAAACTGTCACAGAATTATTTAATAAAAATTCTCTGTTGGGACCTGTTTTGTGTGAGTTTCCAGAGACTTAAATTAGTTTTACATTTTCTTGAAAATTTGCCTAGAAAATTTCTAACTTGATGGGTGAATCTGTTACTTTGTATCCTGTATAGGATGATCAATCACTCTCTGATGCAGTGTGCTGTCTATTGAAGCGCCTGTAGAGGACTCGTGGACAGTTTAATCAGCTTCATGGGTCTCAGCTTTCCTGAAATGGTAACAAACCTGTCAAACCTACAGGTAAAGAGGTGAAATTTTCCCCCTTACAGGAGGTAAACCCCTTACTGGGGTAAATCCCCCTTAATGTTACAGGAGTTATTAAAAATATATGTAGCTATGTGTAATACTCCAATATCCATATATGGAGACATCGAGCACTGAGCAGCTGTTGACATCTCAAGAAATAACTACATTTAATTAGAGACCTTTCTACATGAATTATGATTTTTTGTGGTTTTCTTCAGCATTCCTTCTTAATGGAAACATTTACATGAGAACAGGTACCATATTCCTTGGATTTAATTTAGTGGTCCTGCAGAAGCCTCCTCTTCACCAGCCCTTACTAAAATCCTCTTTTGTGCTTGCCGCTTGGTGTTATACATTTAACTAGCTGGTTAATCTGAAAAAATTTCCCATTCTAGGTAGAAATAGATGGACTAAGGGACAACAGCAGTCCTGTATTTCTTCCAGTGTTGCCAGAGAAAAGCCAGAGAAGACAGAAAGTAACAGCTATATGCTGCATTTTCTGAATGTTTTTCACAGTTTCCTGTAAAACAGCAGCTAACTTCAAATAGGTTGTAGTGACAATACTCCATTTCACGGCAATCTGATAGTGAGAAATGAAATGACACCACGATTCATGTTTCACTGTATCTAGAAGTCAGGGTTACAAGGTTAAACTTCACATCATCTTGTAACAATTCATTTTGTATTACTCCCTATTAAATGTTATTTGTGAAATAGAATTGCCAGAGGCTTTGTGACTCAATAAGCTTATGCTGCACCTGTACACAATGTATTTTCATCACATAACAAGAAAGCATTCTCAGTTATATTCCTGATACTTGTAAGTAGTGAAGATTTACATCCATGTAGTAAAACACAAAAATCTAAGGATCTGTCCTATTTTGTAGTGCACAGGACAAATCTTACGCTTCAGTCATCCACAAGTGCAAACTGCTGCTCACATGTGAATGGCACTGTTTAATATAGTATGTTTTCTGGCTTCAGTGGAATGTAGGGTCACGCAAGCTAAATTTGCTCATGGAAAAATTAACAAGGAAATGATCAGGATTCTGACTGACTTGTAGGGTATTAAGGGGTTGACAATTATCGACACATGTTTCTACAGGTCAAATAGATCAAAGGTTTCAGCAGATCACTAGAAAAACAATCTGAAGGACAAAGATTACTAAGTGAAAGACTTTTGAGATACATTTGTGAATTCTGCTAAAAGAATATAACTGGAGTGTGCAGAAGAGGGTAGAGGCCACTTTATTTCATATACAGTGAAGATTTTCAAAGGTGAAGAAAATCTTGAGTTTTTATCATCACACACCTGCACAAACTCTTGAAAAAGCTTTATTCTGCAGACAGCATGCACTGTGTTTTAAGCTCATTACAAAATTTTTAATATCAGCATCCCTCTTCTCTTTAACTTGAGCACAATTTGTTTTTACCTGGTGATACACTCAATCTATTTTATCAAAGAGCGTCTTAGTGAAATGCAGTCTTACGTAATACCTTGATTCGGAGAAAACTCCAGGAACAAACGCGCCAAAAAAGTTAGCAAGTTGACAAGCAGATATCCTTTATTGTGGCACCAGGAGACACAGGAGATAGCTCCTCCTAATGTGTGTCTCTGAATTGTTAAACAAACCGTCCTTATGTAGTCACTAAGCATACATATTCATTATGCACTTACATGCATATTCGTGAGGCTACTTATGTATTATATAATTCTTCTAGAAAGTTTCCCCACATGCGTACAAAAATGTAGTGGTTATCTTTGGGGGTTGTTTACTTCTTCCAGCAATCTTCGCCACTTCTGGAAGCCTTTGAAGCACCCCCAGTAGATGTTCATACCAGCTTAATTGGTTCATTAACACCACAGACACAGCAATCATCCTGTCCTCCTACTTATCGGTTAGTTTAACTGCAGCTCATCCTGGACACCTGCTATTCCCAGATACTCCTTATCCTTGCGTTCCGTTTTTCTATCCTGTTTTTCTTACACTCATTTTGTACTAAGATCATAAAGGCCCAAAACTGCATTAACTACAATGGTTTATCTTATACAAGAATTCTCAGTATGTTCTCTAGCTGTACTCTATTTTTTTAATTCATGAAACATGCACCTTCGTAATTTTCCATTGCTACTGCTACAAAGCCATCAAAATTAACATTACTTAAAACAGATTCTGAAGGTTTATATATTTCATTTTGTGATTTTGTGCCCCCTTGTCTTGACCTATAGATTCTCCCTGACAATACTGAAAGGAGAAACAAATGACCAAAAGCTCCAAATTGCCAAATGGATGACAGATCCTATAATTTATTTGATAAAAGCTGGCTCCACGAGGGATATTTTAATGAACATAATGATGATGGGCTCCAAGGGAAAAGCATTAAAATGTTCAGATTACACTTGGTCTGTAAAACCTCCTCAGAAATTAAAAGCAAATTGAAAATTATAAGATGATCACTGTATTTAATCTCATATTTAATAAGCTTTATAGTTGCCAGGAAAATCAAATGCTGGAAAAAGATATTCAAAAATAGCTCTCTAATTTCGCAAACATATTGATCCTTTGCAACTTAGTGTACAAGTCTCACTGCAATTTAATAGCTTGTTTTCTATTTCCTTAGTGTTTTGAAACTCTGTTTCCCTGGAAGGAGTATATGTCTGTCATCTAATCTCACTCTCAGATACCTGTAGCTGCCATATCTCAGGTATTCAATCATCTCTGTCCCCAGGCATGCATTTTCTGTATATGACTGATCTTCCAAATATGTGCATTATGCACACAAGTGTATTTTGCATGAGTACCTTGTTTACCTTCATGCTTCAGCCATTCAAGCACGAGTCCCATGCTATCCAGAATCTTTTTGGCATATATTTTGATACAAATATTAATTAAGACATGACTGAGCTTTAATAGGGAGCAGCTTTAAACTTTTATTTACCTATAGATAGGAGAAATCATCACTTGCGAGTCTTCCTTTCTAGCAAGGATAGGAGCTGAAATGTTTATTAAAACTGCTGACTGAGATCAGTTAGGGGAACTACCATAAATGTTTGCCTGGTTATTTCCTCTCAGGCCTCAGCAGAAACAGGATATAGGGCTACAGGGGACTTTGATGTGACCTAGTAAAGCTATTCAGACTGTATTAATTATAATTCATACAAGATCTTCAATAGAGAAGCCAATTCTCCAAGTACTGACACAGCATTTGATTTCCCAGAACACATCATTTGGGCCTACAGTTAATTTGATCAAAGAAGGCAGCAGGCAGACACCAAGTACTATAAAAGACATGATACATACTTATTTTTCAAAATAAATTTATTAAGGAAGTTGTTGCACTGTCTTTGTACTCTAATGCAACACCATCTATTGCAACTACATGAATTTGACTATTTTAATTCTATGTGTAATTCTTTGGTACTCCAAATGCTAACAAGAAGAAATACTGTGCATTGCTCTGTTAATCAATTCTCTAGCCTGCTAAGGATGTGTCAGGCCTTTCTATGAGACAGAGAGAATCCCTCATTAATGTGAAAGGGACTTGTACCATATCTCTGAAATGGAATATTTATTTTTCTGCAAAAAATGGAGCTATGTAAACAACATGTTATGCAAGCTGAGTCCAGAAAACTTCTATTACTATATTGACTCAGGCTCACTTTGAATAAGGCTGGTCAAATTTACTGTTAGGTATTAAAGGATTGTTTTGCAGTTATAGTTTCAGTAGTAATCTTAAAAAATGAATCTAATTGACTATCCATGAGAAATAAACCATCCTAAATTTTCAAAGTGTCTTCATGTTTCATTGTAAATGCTTTTATATATATATATAAAAAAATAAAATAACAGTCCAAAATGTCACCATTTCTAAACATAAATTGTTGCTACTGCCCAGCTATAGGCATAAAAAAAAACCTCCTCAGGTACTCCTTTGTGCAGGTAGTCTATTTCATGGATGTTTTCTTTCTCTGTCTGAATACCTGGAGGATGGTCAGAGCCTTAGTTTCATACAGGTAGCATTGCGTGTCACCCTTTTTACTAATAACAGCTTCATTTCCCAGCTGGAGTTAAAGAAGACCAGGAAGGCAAGAGAAGGGCCAGAAGGAACATCTGTTGCTTTTCCATCAGGATCTAGAGCCGTAGAGTCAAAGTAATACCTTGGTTCTTAATGGACATGTATGTTCAAGGATGAACAGGAAAGGCTTTACCACCTCAGGATCCTGGACAGTGGAGGACATAATGGAATATGATAAGTACCTATAGTCCATAATTTGAAGCTCTGGAGGATCATGGCCTCACAATGTGAATTCCAAGAAGACGGCAATTTTGTGTTCAGTGTCCAATTCTGTGCACTGAGCAGAAGCCCAGCAGCAAATCTACATCTCAGCAGCAGGAGATCACAACCATTTGTGGAGCAGAGATCCTTCAGTGGTTAGGAATAGATTTGTTTAGAATCATCTTATAAACAACCTTGAAAATAATTTGTTTACCAAATTAACAAAATGGAGTAAAGTGTTGCATACAAATTCTTGGTTTTCATGCAAACACTGACAGTTCCACACCAAAAGTGAAGAAATGACAAGCCACAAACCAAAATATGTCAAGCATTTGACTCTTTGTTGAGTGTTCTCCAGCATTATAAACTGTTTTCAGGAGGCACAAACAGAAATAAAGCCTTTTGTACGGTAGTTATACAACATTTTTCATGCTACACTCGAAGAATGATTTTTGCAATATTTTACTATGTTTACAGTACAGATTAGTAGCTTAATTTGGAAAGCACTTACAATTCCATAATTTGCATAAATCATATATTCAGTTTCTGTCTTTCTAGTTTATGCAGCTAATGCACTTTTCATGAACACTTTGCTTTGTTTGTAATTTAAATTTGTTACAAAGCCTTCAATCTGAATGGGGGAAATTAGCACTGTGCAAGAATGTAAGCATGATTATCAGGCCATACTAAGGGAGCTTTCTAAAGGCGCAAATGCTTATGCACTACTGGTTCAGTAGCCTTGCTTGGAGGTAAGAGCATTTAAAGATACTTGAAATGTTTTCTTAAGATTATGTTAACATGCTGACTCACCATCAGTCATAAAGGGACAACATCTACATTCAAGACTGGGACAAGTAGTTATAGCTATAAAATCTGCTATATAGACCCATCACAAGATCATGACAGAGACTGTGCTGAATTAGCATGGATTAAACACCTTATTCAAAACCTCATTATGATTCACAAATCTCAAGAGCTCAACAATAATAAAAGGCCTCAGTTATACAACAGCTTTTAATCAAAAATGTCAAAATGCAGTTTCCTGAATGATAAGGTAGAAATGTCCCAAGTGAAGATTGTGACATAAATGCACATTGCTCCATATTTCAAGCAATCATGGTTGGAGTAAATCTAAAGGTTAAAGAACACTTCAATTGCTTGTTATTGTATGCACGGGGTAAAATATTCACATCAAAGTGTTTGTTCAATGGGTATACATGAGGATTGACAGAAAAAGAACTGCTGAATACAGTAATTTTGAATTCGAGGCTTGTGCTTCAAAGTAGATTTAGATAATCCTATTTTTGTAAGTCTCCATCATGGGTGATTGTTCGCATTAAGTGCATGTTAGCATCACCTACAAGATATTTAAAGAAAGGAAACTGCTCATTCTAAAGCTGGACACTGATTCAAAGAAAACTCCAGGAACAAACTTGCCAACGAAGTTTTAAGTTGACAAGCAGGTATTCTTTATTGCTGAGCCAGGAGACACGGGGGATAGCTCCTCCTAACGTGTGCCCTTATATAGCTACCCAACACACATACATATACATGAGGCTATGTATGGATTACATCATTTTCCAGAAAGTTCCCTGTTGCATACAAATATGTGGTGGTGGTCTTTGGGGGGTGTTTACTTCTTACAACAATCTTCATCATTGCTGGCAGTCTTTGAAGCATGGGCAATAGATGCTTATACCAGCTTAATTGGTTCATTAACACCACAGACTTAACAATCATTCTGTCCTCCTACTTATCAGTTAGTTTAACTGCAGACTATCCTGGGCCCCTGCCATTTCCAGATACTCCTTTTCCTTACGCCCTGTTCTTCTATCCTGTTTTTCTTGCACTCATTTTGTACTAAGGTCATAAAGGCCTAAATTACATCAACTACAATGGTTTATCTTGTACAAGAATTTTCAGTATGTTCTCTATCTGTACTCTATATTTTTTTAATTCGTGAATCATGCACCTTAGTAATTTTCCATTGCTACAAAGTCATCAAAATTAACATTACTTAAAAATGATTCTAAAGATTCATATATTTCATTTTGTAATTTTATACCCCCCCTTGTCTCAAGATACAAGTTTACTTGTGAACATCCACCTAATGGCCTTTCAAAAGCTTCACTGATGTCCCTAGAAAACTCTTTTAAAACTTGATTTACAGAAAATACTTCTAGAAGCTTCTCCTTTCTCCCTTCCTCATGTTTTGCCTTGCTTGCTTTCTTTTAAGGGTTATATAAACACCTTAAGAGTTTATTCAGTCTCTCCATAAATCCAAACTTTCTGTTCATAATCATCTTCACTCCAGCAATTCCTCACTGAAACATCATAAATCAAAGATAATTATTCCAAAAGCAAAATTAAAAAAGGTGTTTGAGCAGATATGCTTTTAGATGAGGAAGAGATTTATTCACACAATTGTTCTTATTAGCCAGAACATTAATGGGGACAATGCAAAACAGTAAGTAGAAAAATTTTGGAGGAAAGGATTATTCCGAAAGCAAGAGCACTGATTTAAATGATTATAAATTGAGCAGAGTCAGAAGGATCTGCAGTCAGTTAAGATACACAAAGACTGTAGGGGCTGACCAGCTGGAAAGCAGCTTGGCAGACAAGGACCTTGGCTTTCTTGTGAACCAGCTATGTGCCCTTGCAGCAAAGACTACTAAGAACCTTCTGGGCCACATTAGGTGGCATGTTGCCAGTGTGCCATGTGGGCTGATACTTCCGCTTTCCTCAGCACTTGAGACTCACTTGGAGTGCTGTGTCCACTTCTGGGTTCCCCAGTACAGGGCAGACATGGACATACTGAGAAAAAAAGGGCCACTAAAATAATTAAGAGAAAGGAATATTTGTCCTATGAGGGAAGGCTGAGAGAGCTAGGACTGTTCACCTTGGAGAGGACTCAGGGGAAACATATTAATGTATATAAATATTTGAAGGGAGAATGTAAAGAAGATAGATCCAGGCTCTTTTCATTGGTGCCCAGAGACAGGAACAGAGGCAATGGGTACAAACTGAAACACAGTATTTTCGTCCTGAACATCAGGAAACCATGTTCTATCTGTGAGGGTGACCAAATAAAGGTTGTCCAAGGAGGTTGTAGAGTCTTCACCCTTGAAGATATTTGAAAACTGTCTGGACATGGTCCTGGAGAGCTGCTGACCCTGCTTGAGTAGAGGGATTGGACCAGGTAATTTCAAAGTTCATTTCAGCTTCAAAACCTTTCTGTGATTCTGTGACCGTGGATCCTTAAGGAAGTAAGACATGCCTGTTTACCAGACGTAACACAAAGGTGTACTCTTTCTTTATCCTGCTTAACTCTGCATGCCAAAGAGGTAGTGTGATGCTCATGTGATAGAATCTAAGCAGGTGCAAGTAACTCTATCTTACTAGCTTAGCGTAGACAGCAACAGTTCAGCAGCTGAGGATATACGGGAGAGTCAATAGGAGATTCATACAACTTGCAATGAAACCTACCCATATGTTACTTTCACTGCTGGAGTTAACTAGATGGGCACAATGATCCATTTGCACCTGTAGTGTGAATATACACAGGAAGCAAATAACTTATAATGGGTAGCTAATGGCTCTTCAACCACAGGATTGGTTGCAAGATGGTTGTCCTGTTGAGAACTGTTCCTCAATTTGTTGCTGTGCAGATATGCCAGAGGTTATTAATGTTATTTGATACTAAGGCTGTTAGTTGCCAAATAACTAATGTTATTTTATACTGTTTTCTTCTGTCTTTTGTGATATAGAAGGAAAGAGGACTGTAAGCTTGTTCTTGTTATATGTTTTTGCAAAGGAATAGGAATGGTAGTGATTACAGTGAGATTAGTGGTGACTGCAGAAAAATAGAAATGTTTGGAGACCTCTGCGAAGAGGGGTACTAGGAGATATCCTAAAGTCTTTCGCACTTGTGTGAGGGAGAACCCTCTCCTGTTACCATTAGCATACTGATGACAAAACAGTAGACATGGCTGATGAAGCAAAACTGAGCTTGTCGGACATACACTGGAAAATTTTCTTAGCCAGCCAACACCGCTTTTATAGAAGGGATGTATTTTTAGACTACATCACAGGAAACAAATTCAAAATAAAATAAAAAAAAAAAATGGTGGAACCAGGGAAAAAAATCCCAGTAATTAGAAAACAATAATTAGAGCATCTTTAAGTTTAATGTCTGAATAAAAGCTGCCTGTCGCCATTGTAAATGGACCAACAAAGCTTTTAGAGATGAAGCAACTAGGTGGAAGAGAAGGGGACTTAATTTTTGTATATTTCTGGGTGCAGTTCCAGTTCCTTAGGAGAACTTGCTAATAGGCCATTTGTTTTTTCCCATGTGAGTTCTTTGGATGCTCTCTTTCTTTCTACCAGCAAAGACATATACAATCTCTCACCTCCCCAGTTTCAGGATCTATTGATTGCAGACTGTCGTGGTTTAAGCCATAAATCAGCCACGCAGTTTGTTCACTCACTTCCCCCTTTTTCTTCCCTCTGCTCCTGG
>JANRGW010054786.1:0-11265 GCA_024733675.1 Psilopsiagon aymara | reverse complement strand
AAGAAAAAAAACTTACAAAAAAAAAAAAAAAGCACCAGTTTTTGTTAATCTTTATTTTTCTTTCAGTGGGATTTTCTTGACAGCTAGTTCTACTGCTATTCAATATTTTCTTTCATCATGTCAAAGGAAGCAATACTCAGGTTAAAGTTTATGAGAAGAAGCTTGCAAAGACAGAAATGTCAATGATGAAAAGGAGGGCATAAAAATCAGTCTTAGCCTACATTTCAGTATGTAGAAGTGTTTCTGTAACATCTAACAAAATGATTTCTGAAAAAGCACTGTGGTCACAAATGTTTTCAAGCTTTCTTGAGCAATGAAGTGACACGTCACTGCATACCATTTCAAATGTACAACTTACACTTGTATTTTAAATTCAGTTAGAACAGCTGATTTCAATAAGCATGAACAGCTGCTCTGGCATTTCCTTCTCCAAGGTATTCTACAAAAGTCCTATAAACACTCTGCCTAGCCAAAACCAGCTGACACTTAAAGCAAGCCTAGATTATTTACATTCAAAAGCTTGTGATAATTTGCTCAATTTCATACAAGATCAGTGGTTTTCAACCTTTCTTCTTTATTCTACATTTTCCTTCCCTTGTATTTAAGAAAAAGTTTACCCTCCATTTGCAAACCAGAAAATGGCAAAATATTACTTAAGTTGATACATAGGCACAAACCACTTAAAAACAAGCATACCCTTTTCTTCTTTTTCTTTTTTCTTCTACTGAATTTCTACTTCCTCTGAATTTATTTAACGAACAAGCAACTCACCATTATATCTTGTTTTGCATATTTAATATAAAGATCCACATGTCCTTTATCTTGTGGACATATATCTAAACGACCGCTGAAAGGAGAAATCGTCACAGTTCTTCCAAAAGGCAAGATAGGAAGGCCATTGGTAATGCCACCATCGACCCACTTCTATTGAGAAACAGAAATATTTTAAAAGTAACCTTAGTACAGTATGATCATGACTGAATACTTCATCCTTCCTGCCCCGCCTCAACCCCACCCTCAAGCAAACTTACAAGATTCCTTCTCAGAATACCATTAATAACTTGTATATAAGACATAAAAATCAAAGAACTGACAAAGTACACAAAGAGTCTTTCATTAATGAGCATTTGACGTAATGTGTAAATATGTAATATATTTATTAAGCTACTGATAAGTCTTGTTAGTTAATCCAATAACAAAATGCCCCAGGGAGGATTCTTTGCAACGCATACATGGTAACATCAGATCATAATATTACACATGGAAACACATCATGAAACATACTCCTCTAAAACATTACTCTGATGCAAACTAGGAGCAGGACAAGCTGTACGTTCAAGTAAAGTGACTGCAGAAGCTAAACCAAAAATGACTCCTCTGGTCTCCGAGAGGCTCTTGTATTCTTTCATACATAAGACAAGACAGCAATAGCTGGAAAGTAGAAGGTAAAGGTGGGAAAGAGCTGAACAACTATGGCACATAAGAGGGAGCAGATAACAAGTCTGCTAAAGAAGTTGAATATAGTAAAGAGTGAGGAAGAAGAAACAAAGCAATCAACTGACTGCTCTTGCAGAGCCCCACATATGAAAGACTTGAGGATGTTGGTTGACAAGAAGCTTAACACGAGCAGTGTTGCACTTGCAGCCCAGAAAGCCAACCACATCATGAGCTGCATCAAAAGGAGCATGACCAGCAGGTTTAAGGAGGTGAGTCTCCCGCTCTACTCTGTCATCGTGAGAGTCCACCTGCAGTAGTGCACTCAGCTCTGAGGCCCCCAACACAGTAAGAACTTGAACCTGTTGAAGCAAGTCCAGAGAAGTGCCACAAAGATGATCAGAGAGGCTGAGAGAGCTGGGGTTCTTCAGCCTGGAGAAGAGAAGGCTCAGGGGACATGTTACAGCAGCTCTCCAGTAGCTTTTGCTGAAATTAATCTGGAGAGGGTCTTTTTATATGAGCAAATAGTGATAGGACAAGGAGTAATGGCTTTAAACTGAAGCGGGGTAAATTTAGGTTAGATATTAGGAAGAAATTCCTCACTTTGAAGGTGGTGAGGCACTGAACAGGCTGCCCAGAGAAGTTGTGGATGCCCCATCCCTGGCAGTGCTCAGGGCCAGGCTGGATGGGGCTTTGAGCAATGTGGGATAGTGGGAGCTGTCCCTGACCATGGCAGGGAGGTTGGAACTAGATGATCTTTAAGGTCCCTTCCAATCCAAAGCATTCTAGGACTCTGTGATTCTGTGATATTTTGTGTCTAGAGGCATTCTAGGGGCACAAGCCTGGCCTTTACATGGACCACAGCCAAATTCCATTTCAGTGTGAGCCAAATGTTTCCCAAAAAGTATTCTTCCTAAAAAGAACACTGCTGTAAACAGTTTATCCTAGGGTTCATTCTCTGTAGGTTGTAGGGAAAGGCTATCAACAAGTTTGGCTATTTTCTGATACTATTCCAGCAGAAGTGCACCATACTCCCTTACTTACCCTAAATCACGCACCTAAAATATCATACTGAATTATATTTTAAAAACACTCCCAGATGACCTGGTAATATGTATGCAGGTGACAGAGAAGATGCACATTAACTGTTCTAAAGAACATACAAGGCCAGCAGACTTCAGTAGCTAGAAGAGAATAAGCTTGACTCCATGCTGCCCTGGAGCACATTGCCTAAGGAATTTAATACTTGAAACTATTTTAAATGCAGACAGACTGAACATTGGCCTTTTACAGTACAGCTTCCAGGAAACTTGGAATACACTAATATGACAGGTGGCCTCAGAGTCAAATGAATATCCAACCCATCTTACTGATTTCAGTGCTGACAATGCCTAGTTCATGAGGCTACAGTGCCATGTATCTGGCTCTACACTGAATGCTTTAGGGCCTCCAGTACCCACTCACATAAATTCATTACTATTGCAAGACAGATCCTAAGATCCCACCTGCTCTAAGTGCTGTGGACTAAGAGAATGGAAGCCATATCCATTTAACAGGCAAAAAAATGATATAAAAAAATATCCCCAAAACACCAATGCACTGTTTTACAGAGTATGAGGAAAGTCTGTGCAGACATGCAGAACTAATCACTCCAACAAGTAACAATAAATGAAAACAACCTCATTCTGAAAAACTACCTTTTCTCATTCTCACTTATGGAGAGTAGTAAGAAGCTTTGGGAATGACAACAAGCTTTCAAATAACGGAATAACCAGTTTCTACAAAAAACATTCATTGATTTCACTTCTGAATGCAAAGAATTAAGTTAGGCAGGAATGAGAACTGTGCATGAGGAAGAAGCTGCAGGTGTTTCAGTAAATACAATACCTCTGCAAATCATAATAGCAGAGTTCATCCAATCAAATGAATTTTAAATAAGCTTTGGACAAAACTCCGAAGCACCTTTTCAATTTCTTAATTGAAAGAACAACACAAGAAATTCAACAATTACATTTCTTCTCTTTAACTAATGGTAGAATGAACCTAAACATCCATGCATGCCCACTGCACTACACAAGCAACATACAAAGACTCCAATCATCAAAATTTCCAGATCATGGGAGGCTGCAAGCACTCTATTTAACTCAATCTGTCAGGCAATACTGATTTAAATCCTTTCAACATTTCAGCTGACATGTATTGCTGTATACATAATTCTAAACCTGCAAGCTTTCTGACCTAATGAACTCCAACTCCCTCTTGCTACAAGCAAATACATTGTTTTGCAGATGTGTTGCTTTTTCTTTGCATGGCTGAGGAGGATTATAGATGCTCTAAAGACATAATTTGGATATGTATGAGGAAGCAAAGGGAAGAGTATCATGTAGTATTTCTCAGAAAGAAAGAAATGTCTATTTTCATGCTTCTATTTATTACAAACATACTAAACAGTCAAAATTGTTCTTGATGTATTAATATATTTATGTAAGAAAGAATAAAAATGTTCTTGAAGATAAATCAAGTACAGGCAGCTGTGAAAAGGTTTTCTTATAGAACTGTACAACTCTGAAAACTTCATAACTGTGTGCTATCGGAAAAAAGTTTATTCTTTACTGCTTGTCCGGAGGTAAGAGATTTGAAAGCGTCTGGTAAGCATGTGATTCTGTACATAACATGAGAACAACACATAGGTAAACAAGCACACATACTCCAGCAGTGTCCAATCTGCCAAGACCTTCCTTACCATTCTTTCCATTAAACAGAAAAGCAGACTGTTGGTCCATCAAATTTCAAAAAGCATTTTAGCATTGGTAACACAGCTTGTCATGAGAAGCATCTTTACTAAGACATTACTTTAAGGAAACAGCTTCATGCACAGAGATCATCTCAGTCTCAGCACTCACAATTTTTGAACCAACACATGAACAAACTCATGTTACCTTTTTCATGGTGTTAATCTACAGTATCAACAGAAACAATAACTGTTCTAATAAATAATATATTGCAGTTGTCTTCCCTCATGTAATTGCATCATAAATGAAAAATACTCTTTCACAAAAAGTCTGTAGTTAATGAAAAATTACCTCTCCTTTATATTCCACTGGCTTAATTCCTGCATACACTGGGACAAAACTACTTGCCAGCAGGACCTAGAGAAAATAAATGAGAAAAAATAGAGAAAAAAAAAAAAAGTGAAGAAAAGGCAGCAAAGTAATTCTGAACCAATACATATTTTCATACATGTACACCCATATTGAATACTATAGCAGTAATCAGTCAATGCATTAGTTTTACAATGCATACATTTACATGCATTGAGACTTTGTTACCGAGTATGGTCTTTTTTCTCTAAGTGTTAATTATAAAGAAGATCTTATTTGCTCTATCTTTTCCCATCCACAAGAGTAGGGAGAGAAGGAATTCCTTCTTATTCTATTTCCTCCTTTATTCTGCAATATCTTATGATATCCTCCACTAAGATATAGTCAATTACTAGAAAGAACATTTGCTTTACATGCATCTGAATTCCTCCTACTATTTCACATCAGCTTATGTATACAATCCCGATCCAGATTTTAAAAGTGCCATTCAAAAGAAGAGATGGGCAGTAAAAGACACACTTCCCAGTGACAGTTAAAATACAGTTTATATATGGCATTTAACATTACATTATTCCCCACAAGGACCTGTAGAAAATGCTGGTCTTTATTTTCTGTAAACTTCATTTTCTTTACTTTCTTTTGTGATGAAATACAGTGTAAATGGTATCAGTGAAGAGATGCAAAAAGACTCGGCAAATTGTTACAAAAATCTGAGATTGAATATTTTATTCTCATCTACTGTACCTGTTAGTTACCCTTTTGCTTTCTAAACACACTTTGCCTACAAGGTAATATTTTAAAGAAATAAACACAAACAACAAAATAAATTTTAGCAGAATTTGTGAAATTTTAAGATTGAATTCTCCTTCCATTGTTTACGTTATGGTTGTAGCACCACTAACAGTGTGACTATTTGAGTAAATAGTGGTTTACTGTAAAGCTAATGACATTCTCCTAAGTCTTGAAGAAACAGAAACATTTTTATTTAAAGCAGCAATACTCAACATCATTACCTTAATGAGGTCCTCCCGGGAGGCAAAATTTGAAATCAAATGATTTTCCCCATTTCTGGTGTTAGTGACTGACACATAAAGCCGGTTCTCAGCTATCTCATGAACATTAGGAGGAAGAATAGATTCTATGCCTTCCCTAGAGTAATGAAAATGCGTAGCATTATTCACCATCTTTATTTTAAAACTTTGCAAATATGTTAGGGATGAAAAAGTGCTGAGAGCCACACAGTATAGAAAAAATACGCACACTCAGTTTTTATTTAGAGCTTCACACATAAATGATCTTACAGATGCATTAAGATAGGTACCTAAGTGTCTTCATAAAATCATAACCAGGCGTTACAGCACCAAAGTCCAATTTTCTAACTTCCTCTGCAAATCCATAGGCAAACTGCTTACTTTGCTGGAAATTAAAAACATTCACTATTAAGGGTGTTTTAGCTATGGGAAGTACGTTCAACTGTGGTATCTAAAACATACTAGCAGCTAAAACTTTAATCAAGAGAGAGCTATAAGATCAGATTGAAATAGTTTCTTTTATGTGCTTGGCTTGTAATATTATATGCATAACAAAATGTTGACCCTTTTATAAAAATTATTTTGTAAGAAAATTAGATCCCAAATAAAAATAATTATAACACAAATAAAACTAATAACAACCCCTCACAAGATTACAACTTTAACAATCAAGGAAAGTTAAAGGTTATTTCTCTATATATTACTACTGCTGAATAGTCAACTCTCTGAATCATGCCATCACAAGAACAGTTATTCATGTTTCAAGTGTGAAGCCACCTTTTATTTTAAGGACTACTTCAATAATAAAACCAGACATAAGATGCCTATAAGCATGTAAAATATTACAATTATTACAATTTCTTCTAATGCAAAAATCATGCTACATAAATACATGCTACGTAAATAAACACATATATTTATTGAATACTATGGAAGTACTTAATGAATGGAATACTGTGATGGATGATGACATAAAAAGAAAAAGCACTGCAGAAAACCAGACAATAGATTCCACTGGAGAGAGAACTTATTTTATAAAAGCTGAAATTCCTAGCATTAGTGACTGCAGAAAAATAGCTTAAAGTGTGAGCCATAAGAGCTCCAAAGAGAGAATAAAGGAATTGGTAGCATTTATCTTTTATCAGTAAGATTTTGAAACAAATTATGATTCAGAATGGTTAAAACTCATTAATCAGTATTTGTATTTCTTTTTATCCTTTCATGCAGACTCTTCTAATGATTTGAAGGAAGAAAAACTTAAATACAACCTTATGCAGTTTTCTGAAATAGGTACTCAATAAATATTATATCCTTATTTACATATATAACCACATGTTTACAGAGTAAAAGATGCCTATAGATAGATCTGGGTTCCTGGCATATGAGCTTCCCACATGAAGGAAAAATATGATCCTAGTAACAAAATAAATTTTTGACATCCCCAGAGGGAAAAAAAGTAAGAAAAAAAGAAGTGTGTCCTACTGAGAAGTGTACAGGTTTTAATGGAAGGAAAACCAGGAAACAGTTGGGGTTAGGATTAATATGAGCTCATGAGCAAGCTGACTGAAGCAGTTTAACTGTCACATCACTTGTATGACAGAGCACTCATTTAAGACAGGAAAGCACTTCTTGCATCCACTTTCTCTATATGGCCTTTGAATAAAAGTATCAAAACAGCTCATTAAAATATAACTCTTAAAATAACAATCACTGTAAAGATTCGTGCATATCCGTTTCACGTAAGTTAGATTTGCACCTTTAGCCTCTGCGGTACTTGCCATTGCCAGTTCCAGGCCAATTCAAAATATATGAACCAATATATAAACCTACTTATATGCACAAATTATTACATTTAATCTACATTAGGCAGTTAGGCTTTTGTAGTCAGTCAGCTGGAAAGAGGCACATTCAGACACCTCTTCCTCCAAATACAGAAGAAACAAAACCCTACAGAGGAGCACCTCAGAACTACTATCTTTAAACCTAAGATGCTTTGATAAAGTGGTGGAGTAACAGGGTGTTGGATGAATGCTAACCTAGGTGAATGACAGAAAACTACCTTCCATATTATAAGCACTAAGAATAAACTATACCTAGACTCTCAATTCTTGCTGCCAAAAGGGACAACTTCTTACAACTATGAATTGTTTACGAATTTAGCGCTAGAAGCTTTAAATAATACACCTAAACTATAAACAGTGACTGAGAACATGTTTAGAAATTGTAACTACTTCTACTGAGTTAAGCAAACTTGACATCAAATATGATCAAGGTCCTTTTGAAATAAATACATACTCATCCATAACTTTAGAAGGCTCCCTAGAATTCTCAAGTCCCATGCCTTTTCAACAGTGATAAAAATCCAAGGTATGACAGAAAAACATTTGCAAACTGTCACATTAGAATAGCAACAGTCAAAACAAGAAATCCTCAACAGTAAAATTCTCCCCAAGATAAGGAAAGGTTGTTTTAGAGCTTTGAGACTAGGAGGAGATGGAGAAAGTGCTAATTATAGGACTATAATTATATATTGTCTAACATAGCCATCTCTGGAGAGGGGAAAAAAAAAATGGGAAAAGGATTAACTGATGTAAGATGTAGATATAAAATATTTTAACACAGGAGTGTAATCATATAATTACCCTGATATGAAAAGTTAATTCCATTCAGTACACAACACTGCCTTTACTTAAATTCCATTAGAATTAGGAAGAAATGCAACACAGGCTTACTTTCCGCAAAACAAGAAACTATAGATAAAAACTGTTCTAGTATTTTTACTTAGAAAGATCTTTACAAGTTAGACCAGGCTAGGAACAAATGCTCATTGCTCACGTAGACCCTAAAATACGCAGAAAAATTTCCTTGAGCTGTTAAAAGGACAGCTGCTGTGCTCACCACAAAGTAAAGGCAGAGGTATGCATCATACCAGGCAAAATTGAAACTGAAACACTAGCCAGAGGCTACTAACACCTGAACATAATTCAAGTAAGGTTCTCTTCAAAACAGAGCGGAACTTGGCCAATGAATGTACCTGGGGTGGTGGTGGAAAGAAGCCAGGGAATAACGTACTGCTGAAAGCAACAGAAGTATAGCTAATTCTGCAAGCTATGTTCATATCCCAGCAGAAACAAGCAACAAACGAACAGAAAGATCAGTGTCAAGGTGTGGTATTAGCAGGGACTATTATTCTAATCAAACGCAGTGAAAATTGTAATAAGCGAGGGCTGGAGAAAGTTACATAATGCTCACTGGACTGAAACCTAAGTGTACTTAGACAAATATCTAACAGCCTTCCCCTCCCCACCCCAATAATGCTGTTTATTATCATTCAAAATATTAAAGAAATAGCATTTTGGCAAGGCCTAGTCCTCTACAAAAGTCACTACAGACACTTCAGGAGGACAACCTATGGGGAAAACCAAACAAACAAAAAAGAAAGCTAATGCTGTCCCGCAAAACCTGTAATAGAGTTGCCATCAAATACAACTTCGCTGTCTCTATATGATACCATATTCACAGTGACAAAAGAGTGGCACCCCTGGAGAAAAAAAAAACACAAACATACATGTGTGCAGCACATCAGAACAAAATGCTAAGATGATATAATGGGGCTACTGCTGTTAAACAATGAATGGTACTTAGTGTAAAGGAGGTGCACAAGCCAATTCTTGCACTGGCTAATGGAGCACAGTCAGGAAGGAAAAAACTGAGTCAGTGTGAGTTCTTTGACTTCATGAAGAAACACTCCATCTATCATTTTCATCTCCTTTCACAAAAAAAGGAAAGAATAGTGCTATTCATTTGTGCAACAAAGTGTACCTATAGCCAAGACCACAGTGATTAACTTTGTAATGCACAGGGATTAAGTGCACACAGACTTTGGTATATTAAAGTATATCTGGCTGCAAACAACTGAACATTCATACACATTATATTTATATTTACATAGCCTAACATACAAGTTTCCTATGATGGGTTGGTTTTTTTTTTTCCATTAAGAAATATATGCTTCATAAATATTTTTGCTCACTAGTCAACAGATTTTGTTTATAAAAACATATACACAAGTTCTGCTCCTTTACACGAATAAAAACAAGAAGCAAAATATTTAAAAAAATTAATGGTAGATGATATATCAAAAACAGCCTTGAAAATTATCATGTCCTATACCTACGAGTTTATTAATTTACCTCTATATTTTCTGGTACTGCTAATAAGACAGTGGCAGCCAGTGATCCCGCAGAAGCTCCCGCAAAAGCTTTCACCTCTTTCAGCAGCTTCTTACCGTGCTTGTAAAAAGCAGCTGCTGCCCCCAAGTGGTAAATACCCAGAAAACCACAAGCTGCAAATGACAGATTGATGCGTTTCATTTTTGCTGTGGAAATAAAGTTTCGCAGTCAGAAAAAGGACCAGTTAATTTTATCTTATAATATACATCTATTCTTTTGGTACAGAACATACAATATACTACATCTAAACAACAAGCAGCAGTTTATTTAAGAAAAGTAAATCCTTTTGATTACCAAATACATCAAACAAGTAGCAATTAGTCAGCATCTCCAAAATTGGAAATAACTTTGAACTACTCCTTGGGACAAATCACTTTTTCAATCAAGAAATACACACATACACATATATATACACACACATATATATGCAACATTACTGCATATTTTCATCTAATTTGTCAAAGAAATACAAAGTAAAGGTAGCCACTCAAAAGTGGTAAAGAACACTATTGGAGAGCGAACATGGTTAGTCATCTACAGTCAAAGTAAAATAAATTATAAAAATGCTGGCAACTGTGTCATCACACTCCCCTTACACACACACACACAGCCCTGAACCCAATATTATTCTCTAAGGAAGCAGCTTGTTTCCTGAACCTTTGGAATTCATTTGCTTAGTATTATTAGTAATCATTAACAGACAAATTCTTAAGAGTAATTTCTTATGTAAAAAAAAAGAAAAAAAAAACCCACAACATATTGTCGCTACGATTAAAATAAAAAATATTAAGTAAAATATAAAGTACTAAATGTAGGAAAACACATTCTGAAGGGGTCAAGAATAGAATAATTTAAAATCAACAAAACACAAACAAAAGCATAAATTCAGATTATTAGGGACAGTTATAAATATGATGCTGTATATTTTTTAGCTTGTTTCTGCAAATAACTACAATTATGAGAGCAAGATATTCCACAGATTATATTGTACAGGTTATCTTAGTTTTGAATAAAAAAATCAACATCCACTCTATTTGGGTACATATCAATATGAATGGGACAAAAAAAAAATGTTGGTACACTCAGGAATATATTCTGGTTTATTGGTTTGTAATAAGACAGCTGATGAGATTTTTTTTTCAGAAATAATCTACAGACACTGTGGTATCTGTTCTCATTAAGAGAGGCAAACACGTACAGAAACAGAATTTGGTTTAAATTGCTTATTCAGCACAGAGATGAGAAGCGCAGGAAAGGTGAGGATAAGAAACAGATTTCAAGAACACTAGAAGAGAAGACATGCTAAACTGAACTATTTACACGTAACATCACTAAAATCCAACAACGTCTCAGTGACAGGAAATACTGTAAAGTTTGGTGCACTGATCATTTTGCTAAACCGCTGAATTATCATAAGGTAGTTTATTGACTGTGCTTTACCCCCTTTCACCGAAAACTCTTGCATAT
>JANRGW010054783.1:0-11016 GCA_024733675.1 Psilopsiagon aymara | reverse complement strand
CTCCTGGAGCAGAGGGAAGAAAAAGGGGGAAGTGAGTGAACAAACTGCGTGGCTGATTTATGGCCTAAACCACGACACTTCCTTCCTTCCTTCCTTTTAAAAAACCAACCAACCTGTTAAATAAATTATTAAATATAGCCCTAGGCAGCATGCTCTCTCTTAAAAAATTCCTTTGCGAGAGACCACATAACAAGCAAAATCTTACCCCAATACTAAAAGAAATAGCAATTACTATTTCCTGCTTATTTTACATGACTATAAAAAGTCTTAATAATAGTTAGTTTGGGAGCTTTTTTATGATAAATAATCAACTTTCTTATGCACTCAAACTCCATTTCAAGGTTCAGTGACTCAAAAAAGTTCTCTAGTTGTACGCCTTAAATACAAGGCATATTTTAAGATCAAAAAAAAAACAGATGAAGTATTGAAGAGTGAGGACTTAATGGCTGTAAAATACAGGAAATTGATTTGTATTATTCAACACATATTCTAGAACACAAATTAATTAATCCTGTGTATTGTAGTACAAAATGGAGATCACATATTGATTTTACTTTGTGGAGCAAATTTAGTTTGTCACATTTAATATGAACTAAAATATACTTTTCACCAAAATTATAATATAAGCTTTGCATGCCTCACCAAATTATAACTCAGACTTAAAGCACTTTCTTGATATTTTAAAAATTATGTGGGATGAGTTTAAGGCACAGAAGTGTGGAATTTGTTCCATTATGCTTTGGACTTTTGCAGGTTTTGTTTTTTTGTGATCAGTGCAAGTTGTCCTTTATTCTGAAGCTGAGAGGCATGAAAATGTAATTAAAATACATCACTAGAGATGAGAAACAGACAAATTAATTGCCTTGGAAGCCTAATTTATATTCTTTAAGCATTTATGAGGATGCTAAAATGAACAAAAGAATATCTCTCCAAAAGAATCATTATCACCTGCATTGTAACTTTTTATGCTACCTTTGAAAAATCTCTTGGTGTCTAATCCCATGTTGTAAATAATGCAGTGCTAATTACAATTTGCCACAAGGTGATGTCTCAAGTTCTGGAAGGCTGCCTTTAGTGAATTCATAGTCTTAACAAGAAACAAGATTATCTTTATAAAACCAGTAGGATATAGGTTTGGGCTTTCTTTAATTTTTATTTTTTTTTTCTAAAAGAAAACATTATTACTGTTGGAAGTGTTAGGTGCTTCAAAATAATATACGAATCCTAAAGATTTTTTGTGATCCCTCATCATAAACCTGCTTAAATTATTTTAACCTGCAGTATTTGGAAAAAATCATTTTAGGCTGAGAAAGTTGGGGCTGTTCCGCCTGGAGAAGAGAAGTCTGTGTGGAGACCTCATAGCAGCCTTCCAGTATCTGAAGGGGGCCTATCAGGATGCTGGGGAGGGACTTTTCATTAGGAACTGTAGTGATAGGACAAGGGGTAATGGATTCAAACTTAAAAGGAAAAGGAGAAGATTAAATTGGATATGAGGAGGAAATTCTTCACTGTAACGGTGATGAGGCACTGGAATGGGTTTCCTGGGAATGTTGTGAATGCTCTATCACTGGTGGTGCTCATGGCCCGGTTGGACAGAGCCTTGGGTGACATGGTTTAGTGTGAGGTGTCCCTGCCCACGTCAGGGGTGTTGGAACTAGATAATCTTAAGGTCCTTTCCAACCCTAACTCTTCTGTGACTCTATGATTACTGAAAGTGCCATTTCTAAGGAAATGCAGAAGGCAACAATTCAGCTTTTCCTCCACAGGAAGGAAGGCACCTACCCAGCTAGGAAGGGACAATATCAGTGACAGGAAGAGGCTGAGCAGGTATAAGAGCTGCAGGTTTCAGCGCAGATGGACAGGACTAATCACAGGTGGGAAAGGCCATCCTGAATGAAGATGAGTCAACATCACTAGTCCCAGTAGTCCATTTTCATTTCTCCACAGCAGCAGACATTGGTTCCCCCCAACCCCTGAGATAAGAAAACAATCCTGTGGTGCAGGATGGTTATGTGGTATTCCCAAACAGCATTACCTTCTGAAACTTTTTTACCAAAACAGGAAAACATTCTGTTCAGAAAAGACAGAGGAAGAGTCAGCAACTGTGCAGATGTGGGGATTTGTTCAGTATGAAACTCAGCTACCTACCGTTCTTTTCTTTTAGGTTCTACCTAGACCTACGAAGCCTGAAGCCACTGGCTACTCAGAAGATATCTGCATTACATGGAGACAGAGAGTCTTTGACCTAATCCTGCAGGTAGGTTAAAACCAGCGTCACTGCTTAATGCAGTGAAAAAATTTCCACTGAACTGAGTTGTGAAGATGAACTCACTTGTATTCGTTTGTAACAACATTTTATACCTAATCAAAAGAGGTATGAAATACCTATGTATTTAACTTTTTTCCCTAGTGTAAGTAATCTAGTCTATACAGAGAGTTGTGTCCAATACCTTTTTTTATAATTAAATGCCATTCCTTCTCATCATGAGAGTTACCACAATTCACTAATTACTCATCATATATACATTTTAGGAGTAATGCAACTTAAAGTATCTATTTGAATGCTTGATTAGAGAAAATGTGTCATCTCTTTTAGTGCTTCCTAAAACTGGATAAGAATATAAATACAGTATAGTTTATTTCCATTCATTTCGATTTGTTACTACGGGTTCACAAATTTTTCTGGAAAAAGTTTATGAGCTGCTTACAGTAGCATGTGTCCACTCATAAAATAAATGCTTTTGTACGTTTTTCCTGCCTTTCTTACTGCAGTAAGAAAACAATTCACTAGTTACAGAAATTTGGGAAGATGACTGTATGGCTCAGTTTCATTTTTATTGTCAAGTATATTGTTGTAATAGACTTGAGCTTATGAAAGTATTACTTGGTTTTTTGCAGCATGTTGGGATGGCCAACTTTTCCAGTGCTTTGCAAGCATGGCTAAATTTACGTTAAACTTGGTAGTTTCATAAACCTCATTCTATAAATTTTTGGTCATTTTGATTGCTACAGAATATTTTTCCTAAAAGTTTCCCTCTCTTTGGCTTTCTTATGATACAGTTTTGAAACTGGACCAAAATCAGATATCATTTCCAATATTCATATAGCTTAGCTTTTTTGACACCACTCTTTATGCATACAAGACTTTCTGTAAAATTGTTAATGTTTTTTCCTTCTTTTCCTCAGGAATGGAAAATGGAGGTAAAAAGAAGCAAAGGTTAATGATGAATTGTCCTGGGTTCAGCAGTAGCAGTCGTTTATCTCCTTCTTGGTAGCTGGTGTGGAGCTGCGTTTTTTTGACTTTTGGCTTGGGAACAGTGTTGATAACACCAATGTTTTGGTTACTGCTTAGTACGCTTTGGTCTGGACAAGGACTTTCTGAGTCTCATGCTCTGCCAGGGAGGAGGGTAAGCTGGGAGGGAGCAGAGACGGGGCATCTGATCCCAACGGACTGAAGAGGTAATCCATACCACAGCACGTCATGCCCAGGATGCAGAAATGGAGAGCAGAGAGCTGGAAGGAGGTGGGGGGTTGGTGGCTTGGTTGGGCTGGGTATACGTGGTGAGCTGTTGTATTCTCTTTCCTTGTATTTCTCTTGTCATTATTATTATTACTAGTGGTAGCAGTAGTGGTTTGTGTTATGCCTTAGTTATTGAACTGTTCTTATCTCAACCTGTGGGAGTTGCATTCTTTCGATTCTCCTTCCCATCCCTCCAGGAGCAGAGGGAAGAAAAAGGGGGAAGTGAGTGAACAAACTGCGTAGCTGATTTATGACTTAAACCACGACATGAATGATGCATGGATACCTTTCTGCTGAGAAATGTAAGCTTCTACATAGAAATTTATGCAACTGAAAATTATGTAAAGGACAAAATTAATTAGAATACTTTGAATACTTTCTATTGTGTTTGTTCAATTCATCCGAATCCAACAAAGTGCCACCTAATCCAGTATTCTGTCTCTAGAAAGACTGATGTACTGAAGATAATCTTACCATATAGTGATTAAATGTTATTCTTTTCCATACTATATATGTTTTGGAATGTTCATATTTGAAAAGATCATATTTGCACTCCTGTAGAAAGCCTATGCCTGTCTTGGGGAGTCTATAATACCTCTTAAAACTTATTTCTGTTTTAGCTCTGCATAGGATTGTATAGAATAGTTAGGGTTGGAAAGGAGCTTAAGGTCATCTAGTTCCAACCCCCATGACATGCGCAGGGACACCTCCCACTAAAATATGCCACCCAAGGCTCTGTCCAACCTAGTCTCAAACACTGTCAAGGATGGAGCATTCACAGCTTCCCTGGGCAACACATGCCAGTGCTTCACCACTCTTACAGTGAAGAACAAAAACTAAGACATTTTACAAGTTAAACATGCTCTGCCCCCAAAATAATAGGTTCCTTTTTTTGTTTTAAAAGGGACACTGGGTAATTTCACTGGGTTACCTTATCAAATTGTAGTAGAAAAAGAAAACTGTGATTAATTTTCTTGGCACCATGTATGATTGTATTTAACATGTCATGTTATCCACCTTTTCCTGAAAAGAAGACTCAGTCTTTGCAATCTTATTTTGCTTAGTTGTTTTCTACCTCTGATAATCTTCGTTGTTCTTTCCTGTACTTTTCCTTGATCCTTTTTTGTCTTTTCTTTTTTAATTAGTATAGATTCCATCAGCTGAAAACAATGTTTTAGTTTATCCAAAGTCATTCATCATGATTCTCAGAACATTGGCTCCGTGTCTCTGGAGGCTAAGCATCTATAACATAAATTATCCAGATGACAACATAATAGCACCTCTCTTTTTTACTCTTTCAATTGTTCTTAATTTATTATTCATCATATCCTGTTTTTTTTTTTGTCTATGTCCTTATGCAGCAGAAGAGAATTTCCATTTCATAAGTTTTGCCCTCTGCTTTTTTTCTTTTTCTTTTTTTTTTTTTTTTTTTTAATTTTTTAAGGGCTTTAGCATGAAAAAATCTTGCAGCCTTCCTACGCTTACCACAATCTGGATTTATGAGTTAATCATATTGAATCTGAATATCTCAGGGACTACTATTTCAGCAGCACTACAAAGTCTATATTTTTTGATATGTAAAAGGCATTATATGCAAATACTTAAGGAAAAAAATCTGCCTTTGGGTAATCAGAAGAATGGTCATTTCAGTTCTATGTCACTCATAGCTAGTATTTTTCTGTATAGTAGTTTTTCTGTGCACATATTTGTCCTTATTCTATTTAAATTATGGAGGTCAACTTCCTACCTTTGTTTAGAAACCTAGCTGAATGTTACGGATGCATTTTTACATTTTTTATGATAGGCATTGATCAAAGCAAGAGGGCAAATCTTATTCCTGTAAAGGAGGACAATACCACAACTAATCAACTAATAAATCTTTTTGCAGCACTGTCACCAAGAAAAAGGAAAACACGAACCCAACCCACACTGAGAAAACCTGTAGTATGATAAATTTATTTTTTGTATATTGCTTGCTTTGATTAAGAATTCATTCCATTCAGTAACAAATGTTAACCCTCTTGGGGCTGAATTTAGATTCCTTTGAAATTTTTATGAAGTAATCTACTTAGCTTGTTAAAAAAAAAAAAAAAAAAAAGTATTTGAACATTACCCAATATCTTAGTATTCCTGATTGTTCACATCAGTTTGGGATTGATTCAGAATCCTTGAATGGGAGCCTAGCCATATACCATAAACAATTCTAGCTTAACAGTAATGTGGGATCCTGCATAAGACTGAGAATACACTGATATAATTCTTGAATACACACTAGTAATATCATCTCAGAAATACTTCTTCCTTTTCCCTGTCAAAGTGGTATTTTCCTTTATGGAGGTTGAAATATGACTGAAATGACACAAATGTTTCTTGGAAAGGAAGGAAAGATAGGAAAAGATAAGATACATATAAAAACTCCACCTTCTTTGCGGCCCATCAAAATCCTGTATGCAGAAATACCTTAAACATTAAAAAAGTAAAACTTATTAAGCACACATTGCAAGTTAGCCTCTCAGACGTAATGAGAACTTCAGAGGGAGTTTGTGGAGGTAGAGAATGAGCAGGCAGCCTTAGACAACCTTGTTGGCTGACCTTGAGAAAAAGGGGAGTGGAAAGTGAACTGGAGGGGAACAAAATAACCAATCAGAAACCAGTTTGAGGCTTGTGGACAGCAGACATCAACCAATCATATATTATTATAAAGCACACGCACAGAATGTTTGGTATAAAAGAATGTGAGACACATGAATAAATGTCTTCACTTTCAACTGCACACAGAGTCCATGAACTACGTCTTCACAAATGGTGCCTGAACAGAGACTTTAAAGGCTGATGGAGAGCCCAGGTGGAGAGATAACTGAATGAGTCAGGCAGTGTACCAGAGGGCTGTCCTCATGGGAAAATTAGCACCTCTTAAACAGGTGAGCCGTCAGAACGATGGGATCACAGTTGTCAGCAGAAGAAAACACTACTGTCTCTCAGTTAACATGCATTTTAATGCAACAGGGCATCAAATATGATGAGAGGGCTATTTGTGCTTTACTTGCATGGCTTAAAGGGTGCAGATTTGCCATTTATTCTCAGACAGCGTTTCAGCTGAAACAGTAGGATTCGGCTAAAGAGACTCTTTGGGAGGCTGCATCTAAGGCTGATAAAATCAGTTTTCCACAGTTAATGACATGGCGCTTAGTCTAGGAAGCTCTTGCAAGCTTCAGACCCCATATCGGGGCACCATTGCTAATCATCTGCTGTCTTGCCTAAAGCATATAATAAATAAAATGATCAAGCAAGTGTTAGTTATATGGAGGTAGAGTATGAGCAGGCAGCAGCCTTAGATGAGCTTGTTGGTTGACCTTGAGAAAACGGGGAGTGGAAAGTGAACTGGAGGGGAACAAAATAACCAATCAGAACCAGTTTGAGGTGCATGGGCAGCAGACATCAACCAATCATATATTGTTATAAAGCACGCTCACAGAATGTTTGTTATAAAAGAGAGTGAGGCACGTGAATAAAGGTCTTCGCTTGCAGCTGCATATGGAGTCCATGTACTACGTCTCCACAGGAGTTCAGCTTTCTCTTCTTGCTTTAGGTGTAAAATTCAGATTAAGACAATGTAACTATACCTTTATTATATATTCTGGACTCAGTACCTAGAAAAATCAAGCTAGTTCTTCAACATCTGAATTACTTGGGCAATTTAAGCAATATACCTTTAAGCATTCAATCATTCTGCCAGGCTTTGGTCCAAAGGCACTTATTTGATCCAGGAAAACCAGTGTCGTTTCTACTTCTGCTTGCCTAGCACCCTAAGGCACTGAAAACTTAATTCCATGGTACTACTGAAATGCTTATGCTATGCTGTGAGATTTTATATGCATTATTCCTTGTGATGATCCTGTTGTTTCTTCCTACATACCAATCTCTGCTCAGACCTAGTCTTACCTTTATCCACACACTTCAGAAAGAGGATAAGTGCTTTAGCAGAAGAACTTCAGTCTAGATGTCAATGACCAAGTGCTATTCCTCTGAATTTAGGGACTGCTAACAGCACAGAGTGCAAACTGTAAGATCAGGGCATTTTTTGCACCATTCCTTTACCCTTTAATTATTACCATCATTAAAATTTCCTTATTTATACACTGCAAACAAAGCAATTGATATTAGTAAATGTAGGTATGGTAATAAAATACTACAATTTCTAATCAGTGAACCTGGCCAGAGCTGGCCTGTTCTCATTTGGTATACAAGGAGCTGATGGGACATGTTTAAACTCTGAGCTTTCTGTAACAGACATTTACATTCATCATTCCATTTTGGCAAATGCTCAACAATTATGTACAGAAGTTAATTCTAGGATTGGCAACTACCCCAAAACTATGTTACAAAATGGAGATGCATCTTAGTAATTTCCTTAAGAGGCCAACAATTTCCACAGTGTCATGGTTTAAGCCCCTCATGCAGTTCTCTCACTCACTCCCCCTTCTTTCTTCCCCCCAGCTCCAGGGGGGATGGGAAGGAGAATTGAAAGAATGCAACTCCCACAGGTTGAGATAAGAACAGTTTAGTAACTAAGGTATAACACAAATCACTACTGCTACCACTAATAATAATAATGACAAGAGAAATACAAGGAAAGAGAATACAATCACTCACCACCCAATACCAAGTCTGACCCCACAGCAAACTCCACCCTTCCAGGTCTCTTCTCTCCGTTTCCTGGGCATGACGTGCTGTGGTATGGAATACCTCTTTGGTCAGTTTGGGTCAGGTGTCCTGTCTCTACTTCCTCATGGCTTCCCGTCCTCTCTGCAGGGCATGAGGCTCAGAAAGTCCTTAATCAGACAAAACATTCTAAGCAGTAACTGAAAACATTAGTGTCAACAATGCTGTTCCTGGGCCGAAAGTCAAAACCACAGCACCTGGTACCAAGAAGGAGAAAAATGCTGCTGCTGAACCCTTGACATACAGGAGTACTCTATATTTACTTGTAGAATTCCTAAAAGTCAGCCTAAAGATAGAGCAAGTATACCAACTTTGCACTGAACGGGATGAAAAAGAAATAAATCTTTCCATGAACTTCTAGTCACCTCTAAAAGTATCCCTACAATTGCTTTTAAATTGGAAATTGTTTAGTTACAGAGTGCAGAGGATAATATACCCAGGCCTCCAGCTTTTTTTACTTATTATTTTTTCTTTTTTCCTTTAGAGAAATATTGATTTTTAGTTTACATCTGCTTTCTTAAAGAATGCAGGTCAAAAAGTTTCTGCCCTCTTTTTAATTTGATGTGCACCAACGTCAGTGACAAAACTCAGGTCCGTGAAGAGATGTCTTACTTATATTATTTCCTGTGAATGGTTACCTGAGTGCATACTGGATAACAAATTAATAAAAAGTAGCTTGAAAAATCAGATCCACCAGAGATTAAAAACTGTAATACAGTTAATCAAGAAAATGGAAACTTCAGGGCTGTCAGCCTGATCTCAGTACTGGGGGAAGGTAATGGAACAGGTCATCCTGAGTGAGATCATAAAGCATATGTGGGAAAAACAGGGCATAAGGCTCAGTCATCATGAATTCATAAAAGGCAGGTCCTACATGACCAACCTGATCTCCTTCTGCTACAAGGAGACCTGCCTGGCTGATGAGGGAAAGTCTGTAGGCATTGTCTGTTTGGACCTTAGTAAAACATTTACCACTGTCTTCCGCACCATTCTCCTGGAGAAACTGGCTGCTCATGGCCTGGATAGTTGTATTCTTCACTGGGTAAAAAAATGGCTGGATGGCTGAGCCCAAAGAGTGGTGGTAAAAGGTGCCACATCTAGCTAGTGTCAGGTTACTAGTGGTGTTCCCCAGGGCTCAGTACAGGGGCCAGTGCTGTTTAATATCTTTAGCGAGGGAGGATCAAGTACACCCTCAGTAAATTTGCAGTGACATCAAGCTGGGCAGGAGTGTTGATCTGCTGAAGGATAGAAAGGCTCTGCTGAGGTGTCTGGACAGGCTGGATCAATGGGATGTGCCCAATGGTACGAAGTTTAACAAGGCAAAGTGCTGGATTCTGCACTTGAGCCATAACCACCCCATCCACTCCATGCAATGCTACAGGCTTGAGGAAGAGTGGCTGAAAGCTACTTGGTGGTGAAGGACCTGGGAGTGCTGATTGATGGAGCTGAACGTGAGCCAGCCTGGGCCCAGGCAACCAAGAATGCAATGACATCCTGGCCTGTATCAGAAATAGTGTGGCCATCAGGGCCAGGACAGTGGTCATCTCCTGTACTCAGAGCTAGTGAGGTTGCACCTTCAAGTATTGTATTCAGTTCTGGGCCACTCATTACAAGAGGGATCTTGAGATGCTGCAGCGGGTCCAGAGAAAGACAATGAAGCTGGTGAAGGGTCTGGAGAGTAAGTCTGATGAGAAATGACTGAAACAACTGGGGCTGTTTAGTCTGGATAAGGCTTAAGGGAGATATTATTGATCTTTACAGCTACAGGTTGTAGTGAGGTGGGGGTAAGTTTCTTCTCCCAAGTCATAAATGATGGGACAAAAGATAACAGCCTCAAGCTATGCCAGGGAAGGTTTAGGCTTATTCCTGAAAAGGCTTCTCAGTGAATTGATAGAATAACCATACCTGGAAGGGTTCACAAACCTCGTAGATGAGGCCTTAAGTGGCACGATTCAGTGATGGACTTGGCAGTTCTGGTAAAATTGTTGGACTTAGTAATCATAGAATCATAGAATAGTTAGGGTTGGAAAGGACATTAAGATCATCTAGTTCCATCCCCCCTGCCATGGGCAGGGACACCTCCCACCAAACCATGCCACCCAAGGCTATATCCAACCTGGCCTCAAGCACCAACAAGGATGGAGCATTCACAACTTCCCTGGGCAACACATTCCAGTGCCTCACCACCCTTACACTAAAGAATTTCTTCCTCATACCCAATCTAAAGTTTCCCTGTTTAAGCCTGAACCTGTTACTCCTTGTCCTATCACTGCAGTTCCTAATGAAGAGTTCTTCTCCATCATCCTTGCAGGCCCCCTTCAGATATTGGAAGGCTGCTATGAGGTCTCCATGCAGCCTTCTCTCCTCCAGGGTGAACAGGCCCAAATTTCTCAGCCTATCTTTGTACGGGAGGTGCTCAAGTCCCCTGATCATCCTCGTGGCCCTCCTCTGGACTTGTTCCAAAAGTTCCATGTCCTTTTTATACTGAGGACACCAGAATCATGCACAATACTTCAAGTGAGGTCTCACGAGAGCAGAGTAGAGGGGCAGGATCAAAACCCTTGACCTGCTGGTCACACACCGTTTGATATAGCCCAGGATACAGTTGGCTTTCTGGGCTGCAAGCACACACTGATGGCTGATGTTCATTTTTCCATCGACCAACACCCCCAAGTCCTTCTCCTCAGGGCTACTACAAATCTCTTCTCTGCCCAACCTGGAGCTGTGCCTGGGATTGCTCCCACCCAGGTGCAGGACCTTGCACTTGGCATGGT
>JANRGW010054782.1:16687-37824 GCA_024733675.1 Psilopsiagon aymara | reverse complement strand
AGGGGTCAGGGAGCTGAGAGGAAGCGGCACTGCTGCCTCAGGACCGGGCTGCGCGGGGGCCTCGAGCGGCCATTGTCACCCGTGCAGGAAAGGAGGCCCTAACCCAGGAAGGTGGGAAACAGGAACAGAAAAGACCAACAAAAGAGGAGGAAGAGGACAGTTAAAAGCAAGGGGCTTCCTCCTAAACCTGTTGTCCCCACCCAGAACTGCTTTGCAGTTCTGCAGGGGGCTAGCAGGGAAACACACTTGCACCATGAACAGCCCTCTGATGCGCCAGTAAAGAAGATCACTACTGGTAAAGGACAGGATGATTGTTATGTCTATGGTGTTAATGAACTGATTTAGCTAGTATAAGAATCTACTGCCTGTGCTTTGAAGGCTGCCAGCAGTGATGAAGAGTGTTGGAAGAAGTAAACGACCCTCAGAGACCACCACCACATTTTTGTAGGCATGCGGGGAACTTTCTGGAAAATGATGTAATCAATACATAGACTCAGGAATATGTATGTATGCCCAGCGGCTACATAAGGAAGGCTTGTAGGGACACACGTTAAGAGGAGCTATCCCCAATGTCTCCCAGTGCCTCAAGAAAGAATGAATACCTGCTTGTTAAGTTCAAACTTTGTTGACGAGTTTGTTCCTGGAGTTTTCTCCAAATCAGTGGTAAGTCCCACTGACGATTACCCACTTCTAGTGATCCATGTGGGTGCTAGTGATATAGGCAGCAGTAGCCTGGAGAACATTAAGAAGGACTATAGAGCTCTGGGACAGGTGGTTAGGGACTCTGGAGCTCAGACTGTCTTTTCCTCAGTTCTCCAGGATACAAGGGGAGGACCTTAAAAAGGTGAGGAGGATTGGCCAGGGTAATAAAAGTTTAGAAAGGTGTTGCCATAGTCAGGGGTTTGGGTATTTAGAACACAGGACCCAATTTAGTAGTCCAGGTCTTCTAGGGGCTGGTGGAACTGGTCTGACAATGAAAAGGAAGAGTGGTTTTGGTGACAGGGTTGCCAGACTGATCAAGAAAGCTTTAGTCTGTTGGGGGAGGGGGGCATCATTCCATCTGAACACTCCCAGTCAGTTGCCAGTTAACCTGATAAAGTTTAACCGTGACAAGTGCAAGGTCCTACACCTGGGTCAGAGCAATCCCAGGCAGAGCTGCAGGTTGGGCAAAGAAGAGATTCAGAGCAGCCCTGCAGAGAAGGACTTGGGGGTGTTCGTTGATATAAAAATGAACATGAGCCGGCTTCAATGTCCGATCACAGTCCAGAAAGCCAACTGTATCCTGGGCTGCATCAAAAGGAACATGACCAGCAGGTCGAGGGAGGTGATCCTGCCCCTCTACTCTGCTCTTGTGAGACCTCACTTGGAGTACTGTGCGCAATTCTGGTGTCCTCAACATAAAAAGGACATGAAACTGTTGGAACAAATCCAAAGGAGGGCCACGAGGATGATCATGGGACTGGAGCACCTCCCGTATGAAGATAGGATGAGAAAGTTGGGGCTCTTGAGGCTGGAGAAGAGAAGGCTGCGTGGAGACCTCATAGCAGCCTTCCAATATCTGAAGGCAGCCTATGGGGATGCTGGGGAGGGACTCTGCATTAGGGACTGTAGTGATAGGACAAGGGGTAATGGGTTCAAACTTAAACAGGGGAAGTTTAGATTAGATATGGGGAAGAAATTCTTCACTGTAAGGGTGGTGAGGCACTGAAATGGGTTGCCCAGGGAAGTTGTGAATGCTTCATCGCTGGCGGTGTTCAAGGCCAGGTTGGACATAGCCTTGGGTGGCATGGTTTAGTGGGAGGTGTTCCTGCCCATGGCAGGGGGGTTGGAACTAGATGATCTTAAGATCCTTTCCACCCCTATTCTATGATTCTATGAAACGTTCAATCCTCCATTTGAATAAGCTGAATAAATTGAGCCATACTGCTGAACATATGGTAAGTAATAGCATCGTTAACAATAGCACAGCTCAAGCTCTACAACTGAAGGCATCTGCCTGCTTTGTGCCAGGGGAGTGACAGCAGAGAAGCAGTCTTGGCTGCTCCTGCCAGGCTGTCCTGTCTTTCACTCTCCTTCCACCATCACCACCCCCCCTTGACTTTCTTGAAGATTTGAAAGGCTGCCCATCTTCCTTCTTGTGTCTTGAGCTTTTATCTTACGCTGTCAGTTCTGGGGCTACCTAACTCTGTGAGACTCCCTTTCACCTTTAAATGCTCCTGTTTATTCTGCTTCGGGGATGGAGGATAGAGAGAAAAAGATGCCCTTGGCATCTGGTTAGGGCAATTGCTCTAGTGTATGACTTCATCCTGAGTGTGTCCTTCCATGGCCAAGCACTTCTGGCATTTAAAACAGGCTGTGTGACACACCAGTGATGCTCATGTTGTCGCAGGTACTGTAGTATTGTCAGGAGCATGGAGAGTTGGTACACGGTGTGTTCACCACTCTGAAACTTAGAGATGAGCAGTCTGAGGCACTTGGAGGTAGTTGGTGGAATGATGTATCTTAGTTTTGAACTTGTTCAAAGGAAAGAATATCACTGGTTTTATGTACCCCCTCCTTCCTGACCTATCCTGAAGACAGCAGCCCCGGAGGACGTGCACTAAATCCTCTCACTCCTCCTCCAGAATGCTCCTGGTGCCATGCTGCTGCAGGATTCAGCCATGCTCAAAGGTCCTTGGGGTGCCTTGGCTCCCAGCACCTCGTTTCTCAGGTTCCAGTATGGGTTGGCAGACACTGTTTGGTTGGTTTCTTGCTGCTCCTGCTACTGCCACTGGCAGTGCCCCATAATCTGTGTCCCCTGCCTTCTCTGCCACCCTTCTTTCCTGCCCTGGTTTGTCTTTGCTTCGCCTGCAAGCTGTCCTTGTTTTGCTGTCTCTTATTCCCCATCCCCTTTTTTTGCTGTCTCTTATTCCCCAATCTTTACCAGATTTGAAATCCATAAACCCAGCAAGCCCAACCTCTGCCCATCTCAGAGCTGGAAACATACCAGGAGTTATCCTTTTTAGTTGTCCCAGAAAGTCCAGACCTTTGCCTTCTACATCCCCAAAGGGCAGCTAATGTGAGCAAATGTCACTGGGGACCTCAGCAGCAGTATGCCTTGTGCACTCCAACTTGTTTCAGAAAGGGATTTGTTTTGCATCTCTGTGTTGTTACTGGTCAGGTGCCTCGTGAAAACATGCACAGCCAAATGAAACTTTTCTTCCTGTTTTGATAGCCAGCTTTGCAAATTCTTTTAGACTCGCCAATGGAAACAGCAGATGGCTTCTGACCAAAAAGTCACTCCATCAATATAATGCTTAATACTAGGGGGTAAGTATTAAGACTGCTACTTCACTATGCATCCTGGATACATAAAAACAGTTCACTTCATCATCTCTGAGCTCCCTTCACTTGCCACCTGTTATTCTCCTCCTGTGGATCATTGAGCTCAGGATCAGGATAATCTCTGTTTCCCTGGCAGTGTGATGAGTAGTGCTCACACTGCTTGACCACAGCCTGAGCTGCTGAAGGTGGGAAGCAGAGGCTTCTGCAAATGCTTCTTACTGCTGCAAGAGCTTCTCCTCAACCATCTGGCAATATTTATATCCCAAACTTGAGGGTTTAAAATCATCCATGAGTGTTACAGATAGGTCACCAGGTCATGCTGTCCCTCCATTTAGATATTGTTCACAACCTCTCTTACCTGCTGGGTTAATAAAAACACCTCTGTAAATGAAATTCTTTCATTTCTTTATTTTAAGCAGGCACATTCTTTACATAAATGAGCACTGCCCCGCAGCATTTGCAATCTAGATGTTACCGCTTTATGGCAATGAAAAATGTCCCTGGATTGCCTGTAAGGTGACGATATGTCAGAAAGTAAAAAAAAAACAAAGCCAGGAAGTCAGTTCCTATATTTTGCGTTGGGTGGGCTCTTAGAAATGCAGGGAGAGAATAAAACATAATAAAAAAGAGAATTTAAATGCAAATTAATTTTTTACTTGAATATGCTTTAAATAATAATCAATATGAGGACTTTTTTAAAAATAAGGGATTTTAAACAGATAGTTTCAATGCAAAAGCATGTTGCATTGCTGGAAAAAGGCACCATTTTAGTCATCTAATTCACTTGTTTTTAAAGGAGTATGAGGGTGGGGCTGGGGTGAGAGCTACCAGCCTGAATTGGAAAGACCAAGGGCTTGAAGATGTGTTTGTCTGTGCCTAAGGTCTGTTTTGATGCTGTTCTACCATGTCTATATATGAGAAGGTATAGAAGAGAGCAAGTAGTGGAAGAGAGTCTCTAGTAGTAACTGAGAGCTATCAGTATGTGGATTAAAAATAAGAAAGAATTATCTGCAAAAATCAACAGTGCTTTAACCAAAGGGAATGGTTTGAAATGGGTTGTTGCAGAGGGGTTGTCGGTTTTGGTGAATGAGGGAACCTGGAATTGTACCTGGGGAGCATCAGCAGAGGTGTGTGTGCTTGCATGGAGTATGGAGCAGGAGTTGTGAATGATAATAATGCATAAGGGATGTTTATGTGTGCAGCCACTTCTCTTTGTGAAGCCGTGCATTGCATCCCAGTGCTAGCGAGAAGGACAGTGCATGTTTTAGAAAGACTCACAATGCCAACACCCTGCACTTGGCTTTGGCTGACTTGACAGGTTGAATGCCCTAGTGCATCAATATGCCTCGAATTTATCATTCACACTGAATATTCAGCCTTTTCCTTGTCTCTTGTGCTGGAGCCCAGCAGATGGAGCAGTGTTCCTGGTCAAAAGGGCTGCAAGCAGATGGGGGAGGCTTTTCATTTCAGTGGGAGTGGGGCTGGATCCAGAGCAGCACTAGGAAGTTAACAGAGTTAAGCCCATCTGCCTCCTGTGCGTCTATAAAAATACAGAATAAAAGGTTCAATATAAAGAAATACATATATGATATTCTCAGTTTTGGGGAGAGGGGTATTCTGTAATATATAAATATAAGATTAACTGTGCAGTTTGTATAGAAATATATCAGCTTTTCCAAACTTTATATGCTCTGCAGTACAATTTTTTTTACCTGAGCTCTAATTTATGGTTGAAACTCAGACAAGGGCATGACAGAATAATCCTTTTGATCACTTTGCTATTTTATGATAATGATATACTTCATTATTTTTAATAAAACACTAGTAGCTTCTGTTAGCAGTATTCTCACAGCAGCAGCCACGAGTGGTGGCATAAACAAGACCAGAGAACCCTTCTCCATCTCTTTTGTTTCTAAATAAATAATTGAAGGAGAAAACAAGAAAAATACGGTGTAGGATCCAAACAATAAACAAAACCCAGTGTCAGAAAGCAGGGCACAGGCTTTCTTCTTTAAATCTAACTACCCATATTTTTTTTCATGCTGAGACAGAGAAATGTGTTCAGCTCTTTCTGTAGTGAATTGTATCTTGGAAAAACATTTTTATATATGGCACTGCTGAGTAGAGTAACATGTTTAATGGCACATTATGAATTCATGGCTGTGACTGCCCTCAACTACCTGCTGCTCATCTGGAGCAATTATTGCACCCAGGTAGGTTTGGAGTTGAAGAGGTCAGCATTTTGCCCCTGCAAGCTAATGGGAATTTAGCCTTTCATAGGCCATTTTGGTGCTCTCAACTTCACTGATGGGGAAATAACATCATCATCCACCTGCCTCTGGACACTGGTTTGCTGGTGTCTGTGCATCTCTACTTACTTCCCAGACTTCAGTGTATGTCCAGCATATGTCCTTTGGGCATCTTCTGATTTTCCCCTCTGAGGCTGCACTGCTGTAATCTCACTCTACAGCATCCTGCTGTCCATTTGCCCATCCATCTCTGCATCCAAGATACCCGCTGTGCAATGATAACACTGCATTTCAAAAGCATTAGAAAGTTTTTAATTGCAAAGCAGAGCTAATAGGAATGTAAATACCTTCTTCTGAATACAGGTATTTTATATTAGCAAGGTACATCTGCTTGGCAGGCTTCTTTCTGTTTCAAGAGGGATGAATTTGGCTTCTATTCAACCATCCTACCTGGTTGCACAAGGTAAGCAGAAGTGAGCTCTGAGTTGCTGTGTCAGTCATCCTGTAGATATTTCATTTACCTGGTGTTCATATTTCCAGTTTTGGGCCTGTTGCAGGAAAAAACAGTGGCTGCTATCACATTACCTTAGCTCTATTTAAAAACTAATAGAAACTGCTATAAAGTCCTAACCAGAAATAGATTTAAGCTTCAGCTTGAGCTCCTTAGCCAAGAGAAAACAAAACCCAAGAGATTGATTCCTGTGAACACATAAATGGGCTAAAGCCAAGCGGGTAGGGAAGTGCTCTTTCAGCTGAGGATAACACCAGCAGAAGAACAAAGGCACTAGATTTGTCATGAATTAATTTAGGATGCTGGAAGTTCCCTCATGCCTGGTCAGGGCAGCTGTGAGACAATGGCTTGGTAGGGACAGTCAGGCAAAAATGCCAGAGCTGGCTTTTCAAAGGAGCATCCTTAGGGTGTGAAAGGGATTACGGGGGTGAGTCCTGCAGGAGCCTGGACTCACTGCCCAGGGCACTGTTCTCAGTCCACTGCTACTTATTCTCATGTTAAAACCAGTTAATGCTCTAGATGGAATTACTCTGAGGTATGGAAAGAGTATTTCTTTCGGTTGTATTGCTTTGGAAGTGCTATTGTGGAGCCAGGAGGAGTAACTAGCACCTCCTACGCTCTCTGTCTGTCTGTTGGTTCATATTTTGCTGTTTGTACTCTTGACAGCTAGGTTGAGCTCATGACTCTGCTGCCTCTGGTTCAACCCACTGTCTTCTCTGAGCCCTTTTCTTGTCTTTCCATCAAATCTGTGTCCTGACCTTGAAAGCCACTCTGTCCTAGTCTCCCTCTCTGGAAACCTTACCCCATGTCCTTCTCTTTTCCTGTTCCCTTAGCTTAATTCTGACCCCATTTGCCATTCATCTTCCCAGAGAGCAATGATCAGTGTCAGTCAGCTTCAGGTATCTCATTGGACCCAGTGCTCCATTCTTTACCCCTGCTCCTCTTCAGAATCTCACCTGAGTCTGAACACATGACACGTACCAGAAGTGAGTAGGACTGTCTTCCTGCTCCTGTGCTTTGTGCTCCAGTGTCTGCATCTCCTTTCTCAGTGCTAGAGCCTCTTCTACCTGCTCTCAGTAGGATCTTATAGAAGCTAGAGCCAAGTTTCTAAATGTTGCTGGTAGACAGTAACCTTTTGACATGGTGGACACTTGGGTCAGTGTTGATGATGTTTGCTCAGGACTGCTTTTGTGTATTGCTGAATACAGCTGTAGCACTCAATGCTGTGATCAAGTGCTCTGGTTAAAGTTGGGTGCATGGAAGAAATTTGGATTAGTGGAATTCTGGGTGTGATCGATGTATTTTCTGAGAGAGATCATCCAGTTGATTCTCTAAGGATCTGTCTTTGATATTTTATCAACTTTGTCAACAAGTGGAAGCCATGCGAGCAAGTAAAGCTTTGTACAGAGGCAGTTCTCTGTAGTCTACTGTTGGGTTGGTGTGGGTGAAGGGATAGAAATAGTTAACGAAACGGATTCAGGCATTATCACCCTGGTCCGGCTTAAGCCCTGGGAACAGAGAAGTAAACACCAAATGCTATTGCTGTGGTCCAGCCTAAGCCTTGGGGACTGTAAAGACAACAATGAAGGGTAAAGATCGGTTAGCAAAGCAAAGCAGACAGTTTGCAAGATAAAGCAGGATGTGCATCTCAAAGACAGACCAAACACTGTGAATATTTGTAACCCTCAGTAGTTTTGCTAAATCGGGATGATAAGGGAGTGAGAGAGTGGAAAGTTACTGCTTAGCACTTAGTAGACTGTAAAAGGGATGTGAGATGTGAAATAAATTATTTCGTTTGTAATCAGAAACAGGGTCTGTGCCTTATGTCTCCACAGGTTGGAGTTTGGTGAAGTCTTCCTGACTTCCCATGACTCTTGTGCTGCGCATGGCTCACTGTAGAGCATGGTTGTTGTCCCTATCAAGATGGATGCATCTGTGAGAGCCTGTAGGTTTGCAGTACCCTGGAACAGATCCTCACCAGCCCACGGAGCAGTGGTGCCACTAGCCCAGGCAAACAGGAGCTGTTATGCTCTAAGTCAGGCACTACAGCAATTCAGCACGTACTGTGGCAATGTATTCCAGCTTTGTACTGCTGGAATAGGGGTCCACTCTAACTGGTTCATCTGCTTTCAAATTAATGTCCAAAGCTGGCTTTTGGATTCAGGTCTTTCACAAGGAGCAGCCTGAGTGACATCTAGGGGAGAGAATAGAGAGATGTGAATTTCCTGTGCTATAGCTCTTGAAGACTAAAATAGTTGTTATTCATAGTTCAGCTCAGCTTTGGCAGGGTGCTCTGAAGTCATAAGTTACATGAAAGAGAACCCAGAAGTGTGCTCAGATCCGCTAGATCTTATTGTTATTGTACTAACTCTTCATTTCTAAGTAGCTACATGCCAGATGCATGCCATTTCCCATCCCATCTTAAAACAGCATTTTAAATTATGAAAACACTTTTTGTCTGAACTTTGGCAAAAGGACACCCACAGCTCTGTGAGCATGGCTAGTCTCCCAGAGATGCAGTCAATAAACTCCTGGCACTTTGCAAGTGCCACAAGATAATATTTTACTTCATTATGAAGTTTGTGCACTTTGCATTAGTAGTACAAATACCTCAAAGGAACGAAAGAATGATTTTAGCATTTGGTTTACATAATGGCTGAAGTGAGAATTTCTTCGTTGAATGGGTACCCTGGGGGTCCTTTGATTTGCTGTGGAGCTCTGCTTGGTGTGGAAATAGCACAGGAGGAAGTAGCAGCAATGAAGCTTGGGTACTTTCTGGCTTGTCGTGTCTTGCTACTTAAACTGCATTAACTTGCCAGCTGCAATTAGGTACCTTCCTGCATTGGTGATGCTACTTAGCCAGCCATTAAGTGTGGTGAAAAACCCATGTTTTCAAGGTAAGCTTAAAAGGAAGCTTTACAAAGGAGAGATTGAGATGAGCTCTAAAGGCAGAAGTTCTTCCCTGTGAGGGTGCTGAGGTGCTGGCACAGGGTGCCCAGAGAAGCTGTGGCTGCCCCATCCCTGGCATTGTTCAAGGCCAGGTTGGACACAGGGGCTTGGAGCAAGCCGCTCTAGTGGAAGCTGTCCCTGCCTAGGGCAGGGGGTTGGAGCTGGATGAGCTTTAAGGTTCCTTCCAGCCTAAGCCAGTCTGGGATTTTGTGACAAAGGTGTATTTGGGAAAAGGGTACTGTGAGCGCTGGTGCATCCTGCCCTTAGTGGAGGCAGAGGAAAACAGCTTGTTTTAGAGGAGATTGAGGACCAAGGAGAGAGCAGCACAGCAAGCGAGTGAGCCCTGGAGCCAGAAGCTGTTTAGCACAGCAGCTGTCAGTGCAAGATACTAGTGGGGTTGATGCTGATGGTCTGGGCACAATCCTTAGGTATCACACACACTCTGGGCTTGTCCAGAGGGGCGAAGAGAGCCTTTGTTGGGAATGTGAATCTCAGAACACTGTTTTTTATTGCTTGGTGCAATAAACTAATGTCAGAACCACCCTTACCCTACAATCTGCATTGATAAAGACAGTTTGACACTTGCAATCCTAAAGAAGGAGGAGGGGTTGTGTGAAAGAAGGAGGCACAGAACCACAAAATGTAATCAGTTCTACGTCAGGTTAAGTCTGATGGCTTTGTAATGGGGGTACTTGAAGGTAGTTTTCGGTTCTTAGGACCTTAGTACAAAAAGTGTAAGAAAAATAAAATAGAAAAACAGGACCTGGGGGTGGACACACTTAAACTGGCTGATGGGTGGAGGGACAGGATGATTGCTACGTTAATGAGCCCATTAAGTTGGTGTAAACATCTACTGGGGAGTATCCGGACTAGCAAATGTCTGGAATGGGAACAGTTAAGCTACCTGATAAGTTGAGGGACAGGATGATTGCTATGTTTGTTATGTTAATTAAGCTGGTGCTTCAAAGACTGCCAGCGGTGATGAAGATTGTTGGAAGAAGTAAATGACTCTCAAAGACCACCATCACATTTTGTATGTATTGCTGGAAACTTTCTGGAAAATGATGTAATTCATGTGTAGCCTCATGTATGCCCAAGCGACTAGAAAAGGATGGCCTGTGTGGCAATACGGGGACGCACGTTAGGAGGAGCTATCCCCCGTGTCTCCCTGCGCCATAATAAAGAATACCTGATTGTCAACTTTAAAACTGTTGGCGAGTTTGTTCCTGGAGTTTTCTCCGAATCAGGTGAGACATAAAGGGAAAATAATGATAATTAAGTAATGCATGCATTCAAAGAGAGTTGGTTAAACAGTGTTTAACCTAAGTATGAACATTCAAAACTAGTGAAGTCTTAATCTACTATAATTTACTTTATTTTGAAAGTGGATTAAGGTAAATTGAATTAAGGCCTCTTTAATTCCAAATAGAAGCATCTACATATTGATGCAATTAAAGTCATCTCTTCTGAGAGTTAATTTGAATAATACATCCAGACCCATTAAAAGGGCTATGGGGCAGATGCGTAGTTTGAAGAATCATGTTCAGTCTTAAGATGGACACTGGAAAGTATTAGTTCATTTTAGAGATCCAAGAAAATGTCATTGGAGCAGGCCCCCCTGTCCTAAGCCCATGCATGTGCTCTCAGACCCTGCAAAAAACTTTTCAAGCAACTTGTACTCCACAAGCTGGGAATCCTTTGATGCAGCTTTCTGAGCTGTTTAGCTCAGTGCTCCTTTCCTTGATGAGGAGTAATTCAGCAGCTGCTGTATTGAAAGCAGGTAGAAACTCAGAGAAGATAGTTGTTAAAAGTTATTTTGATTGTCATTAAATCCCTCTGTTTCCAGAGCACAGGGTAAATGTTTGCTTTTTCAGCTCAACTTTCTACATATTCCAGACCAAGAAGGAACATACAGGTGTGGTGTATATGCTATGGACTGACATAATCTTTGTCCTCCCATCCTGTCCCATCCTGTTCCCCCCACCCCCACCCCCTCAAAGACTACACTTGTCTCAATTTCCTCTCAATTAGACTCAGGCATTAACTAATACTAACTACTGCCCAAAATAATTATTGCTATCTCTTCCCTTTGTAAATATAACTCCAGCACTGAGCTAGAAGAATAATGGCATATTTACAGAAGGCAGTTAATTAAATTGAGCTTCAATTGCTTTCGGTTTGCCAGAAGGAGCCATTTTCACAGCAAAAAATGTGTGCAAGCCTGAATGAGTACGAGGAACAACTTGGTTTAACACAATTCAGAGTTCCCAAGACAAAAATTCAGTTCAAGACACTGGCAATAAAAATCTCATTAAGAAAGATACGAAGATCTCTCTACTACACACCACAACAGTTAAAATAGGTTATAATTTTTTCAGTTTATTTAAGGAACAGTATATATTTCATTGTTCCAGAGCAGCTGTAGTTGCAAGTGTCTTTCAAACAGTGTTTGCAGTAATGCATTTGTCTTATGAGTTTACCTTCAGCCTGTTGATGCATTTTCCTTTGGATGGGAGAAGAGTTTGGGAGTTTCAAAGCTCCTCGATGCTTAGTTCAGGTTTCCCTTACTTTTCCAGCCCTGGCTCCTGCACTTTGGAAAGTCAATTATTCAACAGGCTGCTTAGATTTCCTGTGGTCACAATTTGTCTCCAAATGTTTGCACCCTCTTTTGTTTCTTTGAGATGTTGAGCTATACCCATTCATGTTAATTACAGAGCAGCAGTCCTTTGACAAATCAAAGTTTGAAAGAACATTCTTGTTGAAGCCTGTTGTTACCAGTCCCCAGGGCCTTTTCTGTTTTGCAAAAGCAAAACCAAGGTGGTTGTTTCTGAGCTGGTTTTCTTATCCCGGTGTTCAGACAGAAGAAGGCTGGCACACTGATTGATTGTTATTTACAATCTTCCTTGCAACAGTTCACTGAGTTGCTGGATGGAAAGCTGATTTTCTTCTCTATATATATCATTCCTGAATTTGGTTTTATGTTTGAAGTAACAATTTGGCAGTCATCAGCACTTTCCCCATCTTTAATTAATTCCTTTAATTTTGTGGTAAATGAGAATAATGGGGCTTAATTTTGCTATTTATGTAATATTGATTGGTAATTATGGAGATCGCAGGAGATTTCGCTTTACAAACCAAAATTAAGTGACCTTTCCATGAGGATGCCTTGGGACATCTCCTTCATTCGTTGTGTGGAAGTGGAAATATACGGAAGCAGATGTCAATAAGCTACATTTAGGTTGCAGGAAGATGAAAAGTGGAAATTTGTAATTTAAAAATGTATTACATTAATATAAGCTAGTACAAAGAGTGAAAAACAACATGCTGGACAAAGACTGTTGTTACCGTCTCCTTTTCTGATATAATGCTGCTTTTCTTTTATATAATAGAAGATGTGACACTATTGTGCCTCAGAAGACTGAGGAATGAGACAAGGAGGCACCAAATGCAATCAGTTCTGGGTAAGGTTGGGTTTGGTGGCTTTGTAATGGAAAATAACTGGTGCTTGAAGGTAATTGACATGGTTTGGGGTCCTTAGGACCTTAGTACAAAAAATGTGGGAAAACCAATGGGAAAACAGGACCTGTGGATGGAGAGTATCTGGGACTAGCAGATGTCCAGGATGGGCACAGTTAAACTGGCTGGTCGGTGGAGGGACAGAATGATTGCTATGTTTGTGGGGTTAATGAACCCATTAAGCTGGTGTAGATATCTACTGGGGGGTATCAGGGACTAGCAGATGTTCAGGATGAGAGCAGTTAAACTAACTGATAAGTAGAGGGACAGGATGATTGCTATGTCTGTGATGTTAATTAATCTGGAGCTCCAAAGACTGCAGTTATGAAGATTGTTGGAAGAAGTAAACGACTCTCAAAGACCACCATCACATTTTGTATGTATGCGGGAAACTTTCTGGAAAATAATGTAATTCATTTGTAGCCTCATGAATAAGTATGTATGCCCAAGTGACTATATACGGATGGCAATACGGGGATGCATGTTAGGAGGAGCTATGACTTCTGCCTCCCAGTGCCGCAATAAAGAATACCTGCTTGTCAACTTAAACTTTGTAGGCAAGTTTGTTCCTGGAGTTTTCTCCGAATCAGGAGCATGGGGCAATTTAGATAAATGGATTGTAAAGAGTGTCTGAGTTGAAGCTGGGGCTGAGAATACCTGCCTTTAATCTCTGTTTCTGCCACAGAAGACTTCTGCACATTTTAGCAGGTTCCTCATTGCTTTTTTACCTGCTGTACCATTTGGTTTATAATACTTCTGGTCTACTTTGGCTAGTCTGTGAGTGCCAATGCTTTGTGGAAAGATTTATCCTGTAAAGAGCATAACAGAGGCAGGTCTAGCTCCTGCTGTAGGCCTCTTTGTGCTACTGAAAAAAGAGATGGTAAATAGTATTTCAAGATATGCAACAGCATCTGGTGACTCCTGGTTGTCTTGAGTGATCCAGGACCTGGTGGGGCAGAGATGCTGTAGGTGAGCTCTCCCCATCCTCACTCTGCTGGTGAGTTGGTTTGAAGAAATCTGGACTTCCATTTGTTCATTGATCAAACATGAGGTGAACTGCAACTTCCCCTCTGAGTGGCTTTGCTGGCCTTGCAGTGAGTTTGTGCTGCTGGCTTGGCCTCCCCTGGCTGACGCTGATGCAAGTCCAACACTGATGCCAACCCCATGCAGGCTGTCAGTTGGACACTTTCAGTTTAGCCAAGGCTCTGGGATAAGACACAGTGGGCTACACCCAGAAAGATAGAAGAGCTTTTGTTACCCTGTGTCATTCTTTTCTGTTACCTTCTGAATTCTTTGAATTCAGCCTCAAAATCTAATTTCAAAGGCAACCACTTGCAAATTTCCAACTGTCTTTTAGTCTTAATGTTGAAAGCCCCTTGCATTCCCGCAGTGGCAATGCTCAGCAGCCCTTGAAATTATTTCCAGCATGTATTTTAAGTTTTAAAAGAAGGAAGCATGGGGCGAAAGAATCCCCACAACCTAGATTCTCCTCAGTGATGCTACACTGATACTTGGCTGATCTGTATAATGATAAGCACAGCGTAGCTTGGCTGAGCTACGAGTTGCTAGATAACAAGAGGATTAGCTATGCCTGCAGATGGGCTGGCATAATTTAAGCAAGAGGGTGTAGAAAATTCAAACTTGGACTCTGAGTGAAGTTGGTACCACTTTTCCTCCAAAGAACATCACAAATGTTGGGAAAGGAAGCACAACTACAGCAGTTTTGTGGCTGGGGTTGAAGAGGGCTTTGCAGTGGGTCAGTGCAGCTCTGCCTAATGTTTGTTACTACTAATAATTCTATTTATATTCCTGGCTAGCCCAAGTACTCTGAGGTTTATATGTGATAATCAAATCCAATCAAAACTCATTCACAAGTTCTCAAGTAGGATCCATTTAACAAATAGCATCCTCCAAGTTGGGCTGGAGAACAGGGAAATCAAACAAATTGACAGCAAAGAGCTTTCAAAGCCAAGAAAAAACATAGCAATGCCTTTTCCCATCGAAATGGGAAGGAGCAGGGATGAGAATGCAGCCTGTGGGTATTTGGGGGTGCATACTGTGGTAGCCCCATGAAACCTGCTCAGTACTGGGGTGATCCTGAATTTCTTGGGGTTTCTTTGAAGCTTCCTTATTAACACAGATGATTCAAAAGGAACATGGTTGTTTCAGAGGAATCTTTTTTAATTGTTTTAATGAACCGGAGAGCAAATTAGTCAATCTCACACTTTAATGTTTACATTTAACGGCTGTTTAAAATCTGTTACTGCTGGAATAGAAAATATTGCCATGTCGCTATAAAAAGATGAACCAATTTTGCATCATTTTAAATGCAGAACAGAAATGTTTGCTGTTTATTTCTGTATTTTCTGCATCATGCTTAACATTTTTTCCATCCTTGACTATTATGAAATTAAAAACCTTTCTAAAATATAATATCATGCAATTACATTAAATTTTCATCTTTTCATTATTCTACAAGTCATGGAATTTCCATCAATACGTTTAGGTTCCTTTCTCAAGCTGTCTGCTCTTCCTTGTTGCTGATTTATGCTCCTAAAGATAATGGCCATCATTTTTCCATTTGGGATTGAATTTTAAAATTGCAGCTCACATTTCAGTTGGATATTTTTCTTTTTAAACTAAAGAAACCTTTTCTCATGGCTGTAGTATTGTTTTGTTTTCAGTTTCTGTTTTGGACGGTTGGTTTCTCGGAGTACCAGTAGTCAGCATTAATGGTCAAACTGGTATCTGCAGAGAAAAATGAAATGTGGAGAAAGTGTTAATAGTGAAGCCATGATGAACATTTAGGTTGGTCATTTCTTCTCTTTATCAATTTATCCCCAATCCATGGGGATTGGCTGCTGAGCCATCTCAATGCTCTTTTTTTGTGTTAGAAAAATAACAGTTCTGAAGTGTTTCCTGAAGTTGAGTCTCTGTGGTAATGTAACTTCTCTTGCATATTATGGTAGACATATTTCAGTAGGTCTGGTAGGGTCTCAGATTGACTGCTTTTAATGCACTGTGGTAGCATCCTGTATTAACTGGGTCTTGAATTTTAGACATGCCTCTAACTCTGTTTTTTTTTTGTGTTTAGGAAGCAAATTAAGCTGTTTGAGTCAGGACAGAGGAATTACAGCCATGGGTGACTCAATAAAGAGCTAAAAGATGCAAATTCACTAAAAGACCAAAGAAGGCTGCTGACTTGGGTCAGGTCTAAAGGCACATTAAGGCACTTGAGCCTTTCTGATGTGTAGGCAAGTCACTCTCATGGGTTGACAGGTAGAAGATGGATCCCTTCGAGTGACCACCAGCTCTCCCAGAGGAATGAGCAGAAGCTGAAGTTTCAAGTACTCACACTGGACACTGTGATGTTGCTGCCTGGGGGAGACAGATTTTGGCTGTGGGGAGCACAACCAGCAGTTCAGTGATGCTGTCTCAGCACTGGGAGCTGCGAGGAGGTTGTGACTTAAGGACCTGTTTCATGGAGCAATGCGAAATGGATTTAGTGGGGGGGGACTGCTCAACTGTAAGAGCTCATAGTGGTAGAAATGAAAGAGAACATCATAATTGCAAAAAGCAGGTGAAAGCAGTTGAAATGAATTAGGACTACACCATGAAGTGAGGTTGCAGAAAGCTGTGCACTGTGTTGCATGTAACTACCCGCTGTGGTGGCTGATTGCCACCATCTCTTTGTTCATCCACAATTCCGCCAGGCAAGTTGTAGCCCCTTTGCTTGAGGAGTCAGAGAACAATTGGATTTTGACCTCAGAGACAAATCCATGTTAACATGAACATGTAAAACATCTATGCTGCTTATTCTATGCTTTTCATATGCTTATTAGCTATTAATTTAGCATTTTACAAGTGAAGCCAAGAAGACATATTATATTCTTTACACATTTCTTTTCTGTAAATTTATCCTCCATACCCCTGCAGGACCCAAGTTTCCCCCCTATTGTTCTTATTATTGACATTATACATAGATAAAACAATTTAAGAGAGTATTTTTCCTAGTTAGGCAGAGCAGAGATACGATATACCATAGGCGCAACTGTCAACATGATGCTTCTGCCTGTCTTTATTTTCTCAGTTTGCTTGTGGTCCATTTAAAATTAGATTACAACTGATTGGTTTCTGCATTCAAACTACTTTGCACCACGCTCCATCCATGGGTGAATAAAACAAAACTGAGGTGACTGGCAAGCCTAAGGGATCAATTCCAAATATCACTGTGTAATAAGAACTATATTTCCTTATTTTTTATTGATTCAGCACTCATTCCACTGTAATGCTGCTGTGGTAATGTTTAGACTCTGACTGACAGTGGCATCCCAAAAAAGTGATTTAAATTGCAGAACTAGACAAGAAAACAGGCTTTGCTCTTGCAACAATTTTGCTTAAATTGACCCAGAAGAATCTCCTTTGCAGGGAGGCAATAGGCTGCGCACCTTTTCCCCTTTGAAGTACATCATCCATATTGCTTTGGGCACTGTACTCTGCCTGTGAAGCCAACAGGATGCTTTTTGGTACTGCTTGGTGAAGCCTGCAGCGTTTAAGAGTCCCTCAAAGTGCCTGGGAGTCCTTTCCTGCCCATGGAAAATGGGATGGAGATTTTATGTGCTGTAAACCTCCTGAGTCTGCCACACTGCACTGAGAAGAGGTGTTTCACCATCTCTGCTGCCCTTGATGCCTTTGGTTGGGAAGCAGGTTATTCACAGCACTCTTGCTTGGTTTCAGCTCCCTACAGGCACACACAAACACAGGAGAATGCTAAAAGTGACATGAAATCTGAAAGTATATATATGGGAGCTCCACAGGCTACTGGATGCTGGGTAAGGCAACCCAGAAAACAGAGTAACCAGTCTGCTCTCAAGTGTCCTAGAACCATTAAAATATTGTGGCTCTGAATGTGGACTACGTAGATGTTAATGGAAATAGTCTCCTACAGTTCTCCAAGGTCTGCCTGAAACAGTATCTCTAAGATTTGTCTTTCAGAACTTGGAAACCAAAGCTGGGGAAAGTTGGAACCAAGCCGTCCCAGTTGGGATGTGCCAACCAGAATGATTCACAGAAACTAAACTGATTAATGGGTGTGCCTAAAGTAACCCAAACTCGTTCAGTTTGTGGTAATTTTTAGAAGAAGAGTGTGATGGAGCCTCTGTAGGGGCTGGATGAGGGCCTTCCTTCTCTCTTGGCTCAGCCCGATTAAAAAGTGTCGTCGTTTGAGCCCAGCTGGTAACTCGGAGCCACACAGCTGCTCGCTCACTTCCCCCTTCCCCTTCCTCCCCCCTGCTCCTGATAAAACAGGAAGCAGAGGTGTGGTCCAAAACCAGGTCCGAAATGAAGTTTCCATGGACTTGTTTTGTAGTTGACTGAAGCCAGGCAGCGGCATTGTTCAACTGTGATACTGGATGAATATTGAGTGTGCTTCTAACATAAAGTCATTATTTAGGAGTTCATTAAACTACTGGCTTTGAAAAAAATTCCCACTGCTAATATCCTCTTCCATCACTGTGTCAGGGCTGCTTTAGAAAAATGGCTGTGTGCTCTACAGCCGCCTCCCCCCCTCTTACCTGAGGGACTGCTGGGACCAGGGCTGGGATAAAGCTTTTTTCAGCCTAAAGCTATGAAAGCACCAAGCGTTAACACAAGCTGTAAATTGCCAAGTAAATCTGGCAAGGTCCCTCAGCCTCCTCATTTCCAGGAAAGAACCCGCGGCTATTTCTTCTCTCTACTCCTTCCTTTAGTGAGTTGGGGTATTGCACCTTGCTGTGTAAGAACACTTCTCCCTCTTGGTTTCCCACCCCACTTTCCCCTTTCTCTCCTCATGCTCCTGAGATTCACCCATTGCTGTGCCTGCAGCAATGGAAGGGAGAGTGCAGGCACCACGGTTCCTACCCTTCACTATCCTGTGTATGGGAGCCCCAGGAGACACCATGCCCCATGGGAACACTTCAGAACTTGCAGCTTAGAGAGCAATGTGGGGCTGCCAGTTTTCAGTTGCTGAAGGTAACTCCAATAAAGTAAAAAATGAGTTGCTGGACCATCATGAAGTGCTTCCTTGCAGCCTTGTGTTTTCCTAGGTGGACTTTGTCAGCATCATTGCTGTGTTGCCAGACAGCTAGGTTCTGTACTTATCATGGTGGGATTCAGGACAGCTGGAGAGCCTCCCTGCAGCCCAACTTTCCTCTAGACAGTGTGCAAAGACCTGTTGGAGCTTAAATACTAATTTGCAATAATGGTATTTAATCCTCTTCAAACCATAATTTACAGTATCAGACTATTGTCATACTATCTGATCTACAGTTCATAATGTTTTATTGTTATGCCAGCACAGGGAGTTCTGGTGGCACTGTATATTGTCTATTTCAAATGTTCTACAGAAACCTTATTAATTATTAGTCTCGTAAAACACCTGTTAATGTTACCAGTTCAATAAATCTCCTTAATTAAATTAGGTGGTTCTGATAGTAATCCTCTAATGTCCACTGCCTTTCTGCTCTCATCACAGTCAGACTGTACAGTGGGAAACAATGTTCAATTATAATTGATATAGGACATAATTCAGAACCAAATTATAACATATAAAGCCATACGATCATTGAAGAATATAATAGATCTCCCCACTAAAGTGTCATTTAGATTGATTAGTGCTGTTTCTAGACTTGTTAGAGGTGAGAAAAGGCTTGATTCAAAAGGATATTTTTTCCCCTGCTTTTTCTTTTCTCTTTTTGTCTTAAATTCATGCATTCTGTTTTCTCCTAGATAAGCAGCATCTAATTCAGCTACTTCAGTATAGGGATCACAGCACTTATTTTCCCACTCCTGCTTCAGTTCTAAAGCTGACCTTTTTATTTGGTAAAGGCAGGCTACATAATGATTTCATTTAATGATTTAAGAAAACTTTTCCTCCTGAGATAGGTGCAAGAAATCTTGCTGTTCTATTACTGCTGCTACACAAGCAGGAAAATACAGTTGTATATGATGCAGCAATACTAAAGCTGTAAGCAAAAAAATTAAAAGCAGATGAGAATGAAGACCTTACCCTATCTGGGAAGCTGATAAGGCACCAGGAAGGTTTTGCACACTGAAGCAAACATGCTGCTTGCTTGGGTCCATGTCGGCTCTTCTCTGCTAGGGAATGTCTCTGGAGAAACCTGTCCTGGAGACCACTCTGATACTCATAGACCCTGTTTGCATGTGGGATCTGGGCATCTCTCAGCCTTGACTGCTGCTTTTCAGCTTTCTGAGTGCAAATTTGCCAAGTTCTTAGGGATTAGTGATGATCTCTTATCTTGCGGGAAACCCTAGAGCAAAGAGCAGAGCTTTCTAGAGACACTGGTGAGACCCTGGCTCTCAGCTCTCCAAGACATTTTCTGCCACTGGAGAAAGCCTCTGTTTTACACTGCTTCATTGCCTGCCTCCAATCATACTCATTTTCCTTCCCTGTGACAGCTACAGTCATTTATTGCCCAGGAAAGCAATGCAGCAAAATGTTATGTGTAGTTTTAATTGATTTTAATGTAACTTAGAAGCTGATTCATAGCAGTTCCTCTTCAGGGTCTTCTCCTTCCTCAGTGTATGCCTGCTCTCATCCCTCCCAGCCCTCTCTTCTCCTGTGGTCTCTGGTATCTCGCCCCTGTGAACACAGTTGAAACCCCTATTCAGTAGGGTATTCAGTATTGGCTTCTTCTTCCCCCATTTTATGAGGTGGATCCCATCTTTCTTCAGTAGTCCTCATTCTCAAAGAGGATCCCATGGTTGCAATTTCCAAATTGTTTGTGAATCAGCCAAAGGACGTTGTGGCTACATTGTATGTGATCTGACCCTTCAAAAACAACTTGCTTTCTTCCTTTTAAAACTGAATTACACACCAAAAGTGTTTTGGAGAGAAAAAGCTGCTAGCTTCATTTGGGAGATGTTGGAATGAAATATTTTGACTTTTTAAAAAAGAAACCTTTTGGCGTGTTTGGATTATTTGCCTCATGTTTTCCCACCACGGAAATACTTTTTTCTTTTTTCCACGTATTTGCTCATAGCTTGCTGAAACTGTGTGGTTTTATATTCCTTCTGCAATATTAGCTTTGGCTTCTAATTTGCTCAGCTCCAGAGCAATCAGTTTGGGGTTTGCATTCCTGCTCCATATGCATCTACACTATATGCCCTTTCAGGTAGGGACTGAAGAGGGATGGAAATGAGGATTCCGGCCTCAAGACATTGAAACAAGAAATAAATTGAAATCTATGGAAAGCAGCTGTGGAATTTGGACTGCTAAGAGGCAGGTGCAACACAGGTAACTTGCAAGGGATTGTAATGCCTCATGAATAAAATGAGATGCTGGTTTGGTGGGACTTGACCGAATCGCAAGTCATTCTCTAGCATTTCTACCCCCTGAACTGCAGCCGTTGCGTGAAGGAATTTGTAAGGACCAGGTTCTACAGCGGAGTCTTGCAATGAAGCATTAGCTTCTGGTGCCCACAGTGGATCCAAAGCCATTAGACTTAACCTTACTTAGAACTGGTTACATTCTGTGCTTTTGTGCCTCCTCCTTTCAAAAGAGACTGTGCTTGTTTCTCTGTGTGTCCGCC
>JANRGW010054782.1:0-16587 GCA_024733675.1 Psilopsiagon aymara | reverse complement strand
GAGGAAGATCCCCCATTCACTTGCACACAATGTTATAATTGACAGGGAGTTTCCTGGAGCTCAATATTGCCTGCCTGAGATCAGCAACTGCTCTTCCATCTTGCCTTCCTTTGATGTCCCATATGAACTCCCAGTGTTGTGAGGCGATCTGGTGGAGAGAGTCCATGAGGCTGATATGACTTTTTGTTGCTAATAGGAGAGTTGGATGTGAATAAGGAACCACAAATTAAAGTCATGAAAATCCTCTACCTTCATACATTAACTGCAAACAGAGGGAAATTATCCTGAAATCTGGGGTACTCCAGTTACTCTTGGAGCATAGTGTTTGTAATGGATAGTTTGGATGTTTCACAGTGGGGCTATAACTATGCATAAATGTTGCTGTCCTCTGTCTCTTGGGGTACATTTAAGCCATACAAAGTGTGGCAGAGCCCAGCATCTGCTTGGTCATGTCTTTGCTCTCCTCTTCTCACACAGAGACACTGAGAGACTATTAACTGATTAAATGTGGTGATGCTCAGAAGCAGTGTGTGGCCCACCTTTACCAGACTTCAGTAGATGAAGTGTGTCTGTTGAGCTATATTCCTACTGGGGAGAGACGCTTTATTCCTACTAGGAGATAATGCAGTAATTATGTTGCTTTCAGGGCATTTTTTGGAGTGTCACATATCTCTGCTAGAAGAGGCAGGGCATCGAGTCACTCTTGTCCCAAGCGCCCTGCACTTCGTGCCTCACTCTGAGCACATAATACTTTGGACCATTTAGCATCAACCAAATCATGCCTGTGGGCCCTTTGCAAGAAACAGTTTGTGATTTCTGCCTTGGGAGGCCTGATCCTGCTCACCATCATCTTTCTGGCAAGGAGGAAGCCCCTTTGTCAGTGCAGCTTATTCTCTCTGCCTTCATCCCTGTGGTGTTTTAACAATCAGCTCAGCTCCCCATAGTTGGGGTGAAGGTCTGGGGAGGGGGGGTTGTATCCAACATGATGATGTGGCTGCTTTAGAATCTTTTCTGCTATGATTCTGGGCAGTGCAGAGCTCAGCTGTGCTGTGCAGTTTTGTACAATCTCCGCTGCATCCTGCCCACAGACAATCACTCACTGCACATTACCAGGATCTAGTGGAAAACTTATCTATGATTTCCCTCCGTTCATATTGAAGAGAAATACCATTCTGTGAGAGAAGTGGGCCACAACAGAGCTGAATGGCTCAAAGAATGGGTCCTATCAAGACAGATAATCTTCCCTAGCGATAAAGCAGCAGATTTTAAAGCAATTGGATGTTGAGAGTACGCTGACCTTTATCTCCCTTAACTTTGCTTTTTTCTCCCATCTGATAAAAATGAAGAAAATACAACATGTACCATAGGAGATTACACACATCCTGCCACACTTTGCAGATGGCTGATAAAGATATCAAAGACAATGATGAAATAATTTAAATGCCCACAAAAATAAAGCAGTGTGTTCAGCTCCTTTTGTGAGGCTATGGCTAAGGAAACTGACCCAGCAGGCCTGAAATGCACAATATAAATCTAAGTAGATCTTATTAAGATTCTGTGTGGCTGTTAAAGCTTCCTCAGCAGTTGCTTCCAGCTTAGCGCCACTGCTAATGGGGAAGAGAGGAAGAGATTAGTTTAGGCTACTTTCAGACACCACAGATAAGAGCAGGAGGCATCCTCTGTTTCTTGAACTTCTATTTCACTGACCTGCTATGTGACAAGTGGAGTGCCAAAAATACAGAAGACTTGGCACATAAAATCCATGTCTACTCTATTCTGTCAAGGCTGAAAAAAAGCCCTGAATAAGCCTTGGAGAGTCAACAAATCACTAAAACAGCAGCTAAAAGAGGAAGTTCAGCAGGAGTTCAAGTCATTAAAATTCCCTCTAATGTGTGCTCTTGCAGATCAGTGGGCTGAGTGGGGTCTGGGCAAGGAGAAGGATGTACTTGTACTCAAGCAGAAAATGGACAAGGTTGATGTAACTGAACTTTGGTGTTGAAGCTGCATCATTCCTGTCGTTTGAGATGGTTATGCAGGAAGAAAAGGTCAGTGGTGCCCCTCTGACCTGGAGATGGGGAGAAATCTGCTTTCTGCACAGCTTCCTTTGCAAATCTCCACTTGTCTGCAAAGGAGAGTGGCAATATTCGTGTTTCAGGCTTTTGCTGGTAGTAGCATGAGGTCCCAAAGGGGAAAACAACTAGGTGAAGGGGTGGCTGTGGTAGAGTGTGAACATGGACCATTCATTTAGAAAACACCTTTTCTTAATGGTAATATTTTGCGAAAGATCAGACAAAGCCTATGAACAGTGACTGTGCTCCTTTATGTTATTCCACACAGGTAATTAGGAGAAAAAGGAGCTTTAAACCTGCACTGTGTACCTTACCCACATTTCTTGTGGCCTCCAATGAGAGTTATGCTCAGGAAGTGTGAAACAGAGCTGGTAACTGTATTTCCATTTATTCAGTAGTTCTGAGATGATTGAAAATGATTGAGGCTGGGCAGTAGAAATAACAGGGGCATCTCATACCCTTTTGTTGCTTCATTAAGCATCTGAAAATGGCAATGAAAAAGCAGAGACTGCAGAAAGAGATTTCCAGGCAGCAGGATGATAACGTAAAAGACTCTTTCCTTTGCTTGCACAATACACATATGGTCAGAAAAATAAAGACAGCAAACTATCTTACTGTATAATAGACAATGATTTTCATTGCTGTTATTTTGGATGCATTGGAGACTGCTTTACAGGAGTCTCTTGTTAACTTTGGATGTGTGACAAGTGAATGTATAACTGAGATTAAAAAAATCATGTGATTTCATCCTTCTTCTTGTCAGGAAATATTTTCATTTAGAAGCTCCACAAGTAACATCGAGTAGCTAAGGAATATATGACACAATATTGTAAAGCTAACTGACATTGTGTGCAAGAATGTTAGTTTGCTTTTATTGCTCTTTTAAATAGAAAAGATTTGATCATTCTTTTCAACCTCGATATGGGAAAAGAAGCGACTAGACCACAAATTCCTGTATGGCAGACCATTCCAGTATTCAGAGCCATTTTTGGAAGTTATAACATCCAACATCTCATCCCTTGCTTTCTGAGCCCCATTAAAGAGATGAGGATAAAGCAGTCCCGTGGTTTATTAAACTTAAATTGCCCAGGTCTCATCACCCTGGTACAAATCTGAGGCAAATCACTGAACCAAATTTGAGGCCAGCTTCCTCACTGGGGAAGGACTACCCCTGAGCTCCTGCCATCGTTTTGTGTACCCTGAGGCACAGAGCTCCCAGAACAAAGGGAGCACATGGACCAGGAGGAGCCCAGCCAGCACTGGCAGCTCGGGTTTTCGGACATCCAAATCTCAGCTGCTGTCCAGGTGGGCTACTGCTAATGTTGGAGGTTATCCTTATAAGCTGCCATGTAATTTTGCCTTCTTTGCCTTTTCACATTGAAAGGAGGAGGCACAAAAGCACAAAATGTAATCAATTCTAAGTAAGGTTAAATCTGATGGCTTTGTAATGGGGGTGCTTGAAGATAGTTTTCGGTTCTTAGGACCTTAGTACAAAAAGTGTAAGAGAAAAAAAATTGAAAAACGGGACCTGAGGATGGGCACAGTTAAACTGTCTGATGGGTGGAGGGACAGGATGATTGTTATGTTAATGAGCCCATTAAGTTGGTGTAAACTTCTACTGGGGAGTACTGGGGACCAGCAGATGTCCAGGGTGGGAGCAGTTAAACTACCTGATAAGTAGAAGGACAGGATGATTACTATGTTTGCTATGTTAATTAAGCTGGTGCTTCAAAGACTGCCAGCGGTGATGAAGATTGTTGGAAGAAGTAAATGACTCTCAAAGACCACCATCACATTTTGTATTTATTGCTGGAAACTTTCTGGAAAATGATGTAATTCATGTGTAGCCTCATGTGTGCCCATGTGACTATGTAAGGATGGCCTGCGTGGCAATACGGGGACGCACGTTAGGAGGAGCTATGACTTCTGCCTCCCGGTGCCGCAATAAAAAATACCTGCTTGTCAACTTGAAAACTTTGTAGGCAAATTTGTTTCTGGAGTTTTCTCCGAATGAACATTAACTGTTAAAAAACCTGTAAAAATGTTTCACAAATTGTTTTTTTGATTCAAGTGTCTCTGTACACTATTTCACAAGTTACATGGTTCTCTGCACATCTTTGGTTTGTTTTGGCTCTGTAATTACAGTGATGAAGAGGGAGTCTCCAGCAGCTGCCAGCCTTCCCAATCCTTGCCAGTCCTTACTCTCCCAGCTGCTGGCACCCAGGCTGTAGGCTCTGGGCACATGATGGTACTGGGAGTGACAGCAGGAAGTTGACAATGGACATCTCAATCCCTGCACCAACATCTAACCTAAAAGCCCAGCACTCCTGCTGGCAAGTAATACATATCACAGCAAAGCCTGCAGCCTCTCGAGTTCAGGAGCATTAGAGCCTTTAGAGAGGGCTGTGCCCCCTAATGGACACATGCCATGGTTTTGAGCGTGTTTTCCTGATTGCACTTGATCCCTTGTTTCAAGCAGCACTGATGCATTCCAGCAATGGCTCTTACAACCTTCCTTAGTTGTGTCTGTGCTTATTGCTCAGTGCTTGTGCAGTGAAATGGAAGGCAGCAAGAGTGATGGAGATTGAATGAGCAGCAAAAAGAAACCTGAGCTGAATTCTGGGAGGATAATTAATGGCGCCAGTGGCTTCGAGCAGAATAAGGGGGTTTGCTTTTTTCTATTATCTGCGTGGCAGTGGGCATACATGGAGCAACTCCCTCCTGATCCTTCTGTAATTCAAAGGTTTTTCTGAGTAAGGACTGGAATATATGAAGAAGTGATAAATTAAATGCTGTGAGTTCCCTGCTCTGTGCTTGTGCTGCAGCACAACATAGATTGTGCATCTCCCTCCTTTCCCATTGCAAACAGGAACTTGTGGTGCTTTCAGCTTCTCAGCAGGTGAGAATGCAGACTGATGTGTTCCCTATATGTGGACACCAGTGACAGTGCCAAGTGTTACCGAACTGGCCAGGGGATGTAGGGGTCTTGGGCAAAGGCAGAGTAAACACTCTGAACGTGGTAGAGCTCTGCTGGCATTAGTCCAGGAGAGCAAAGCAAAGGAATTGCCTTCTTCCAGCAGGCAAAAAGCAACAGTAGAGTTGCTTGAAGCAGTTGCCAGTGCCCCTGGGCTGCACTGGCCTCTTTCCCAGTGGAAAATGCTGCTTTTCTGTCTAACTGCAGCAGCTCAGGCTTCCCCTGAGCATCACTCATGTTGCTGAAGACAAGCGGGGTAGGTAGCAGGGATGCAGCTGGGCACCCAGAAGGATGGATAGGGAGAGGTGCCGTGAACCATCGGGAGGTATAACACAGATATAACCCAGTGCTCCTAGCTGACCTCCTTAGAGCTAGCCAAATAACTAATGCACTAAAACAAATCTTACACAGACAGAAAATAAAATGCTTCAGGCTAATCCTAAGGGATTTTTTTTTTTTTAATTTTTCTCTGAAATATCAGTATTTTTATGTATATATTTTTAAAGGCTTGTTTACAATGAAATGGAAAAGGGAGGCTGTTTTGCTGTGGCTGGGAGTCAGTGTTTAAAAAAATGCAGTTGTAAGTGAAATTATTTCAAAATAAAATTAAAAGGTGTCCAACAATGCTCAGAGAATGTCAAAATGGAAGTTTTTAGGTCTAAAGATCAGGCTTTGAACCTGACAGAAACAACTCAGTGGTTAAACAGAATTTCAAAATACTTGAGGGAATCAAAATCTGTGTGTTCTAGAGAAAAAGTTTTCTTTCCAAATGAATTCCATAGGCATCACCTCCTGGTCTGTCCTTGCAGTAGGAGGAATGGTTTGTTCCTATTCTTTGGATAGATATTTTTTTGTTTTAATAAGTGAGACATATGCATAGTGTAAACACACTGAAAAGCACACATCCCATAGAGCTTTCAGAGATAAGTATTTCAAATCCAGCCTTTCCCAGAGCTCCAGATATGCATTATTTACAACGGAGAATAATAATGTAACAAAGCCACATTATATTGAAACTGTTCCATAAAATAATAAGGTAATTTTTTTTGTAGCTTGACTTAAGGTTCACAATTTATATAAAACAATATGAATCATTTTCTTTTGCAAAAAAATCATTCAGTGTGGGCTCTCTGTATTAGCGTTATTAATCTTTCTATTTAAATGCAATGTTTTCCTTTCAACTGAGAGCTAAAGATACTTCATACAACTAATAAAACACAACTTTGATGTTCTGATCCCTGAGCGGAGATGGCTTTCTCAGTTGTGTTTGGGATGTCTCTGCCAGAACATGGTGTTCCTTTGCAGCAAGGATGCTTTCTTCATAAATTCATTAAAAATTATTCCCTGTTAAAAATGAAATATTCATTTGTACAGCAAGGTGTGACTTGGGCAATCCTTAGTTGCTTTGGTTGTGTAGTAAGAGAAAAAGAGCTATAAAGAGTAGTGTCCGTGTGGGTATACGTCAATGCCTGCAATGTAGGAAGAGAACTTATCCTCAGAAAATCTTGCTTTCTGTCCTGTAGTGGATTTGCTGCTGTGAGTAACTTTAAATCAAGATTTCTTTGAGCTGGCTGGTGTCAGCTCGGGTGGGAGATGGTGGGGTGACTCTGTCAGGGGAGTCAGATGGAGTGGTCAGAGGTGTTTCATCCAACCATGAAACAATGGTTGAAGATATGTCAGGCTTCCCAATCACCACAGCATCTGTGTTGATAAGAAGCTTCATGTCATTCCCAAATACACTATCACCAGAAACTCAAGGGACATGGGAGAAGTTTGCTCTGCTTAAGTGTCAGATCCTCTGTCTAAATCCTCACTCTTCTCATCCACAGAAGAGAGCGGAAGTAGCCCCACTGGACTAGGAGTCTTCACTGTCTTATCCATGGGAACTGCCATCAGCTGGTATTTTGCAAGTCTCATCATGCATCAAGAATGTGACGGTGCCCAAGGAGAGAGGTAACTTGTGCTATCTGGTGTTTTCTGTTCTGAAGCAGAAATCAAAGTTGGTTTTGTGACTACAGGCTAATTTCTGCCAATTATTGTTTTGAAAAATACTGTCATTGCGCTGAGCATCTCCAAGAACAGCTTCCTCTATAACGTTTATATTGTCAGACTTTTAGCTACTAATCTTAGCAGAAGTTGAAAACCACGCTGCACCTCTCTTTTATCCTTGCATGAGCACAGTCTTTCCATTTTGCCTTCTAAGAAATGCCATCTTGTGCTGGCAGAAAGCTTTCCAATGGTCTCTCAGGTCCTGCATTGGCCAGTGGAGCATGTTGCCCTCTGTTTCCTGGCTGCCTCTTGGGTCTCCCTTGTTAATTTTGGTCTGATTAACCCTAGGTGGGAGTTTGGCTGCTTCAGTCAGTCAAAATATGGGTAATTGAAAAGGCTAAAGCAGTGAGTGGTGTTATAATTAACTGGCTGTAGTAAGCATTTTACAATCCTAATACCTTGCAAGACTGGAATTTTAATGAGAATGGAGAGAGGCTCAAAAGCAATCCATTTTTGTGGTGAAGATCATAATGAAGGTGTGAAATGATGCACAGCTAACTAAACCTGTCTGTAATAGCATCTCTGTTCTAAAGTAGTGATAGGACAGACTTCAGGAAAAGCAATGCACTGAACATATATGTTTATGCATATAATATATATGTATCTTTCCTTACAGTGCTAAGGTAGTGTATAATGCAGTTTGACTGGATATGCCTCATGTAGGTCAGGTACAAAAATGTGTAAGCACTGATCTTTGAAAGAAAACTCTTATTTGCAATGCAAAGGTAAATGCAGCCCAAGGAATGTCCTAGAAAGGTGTTCAAGTGGAACACATGGGGCTGTGAATGCCCACAGTAGAGCCAGCTCTGATATGGCACAAAATACTTCTGTGATCCATGTGCACTGGCTCAACTGCCTCACTACAGGCCTAACTGTGATAAATTTCTTGCCACTGAGGGGCAGAAAGTTACCATAAATGTATTTTCTTACTATTTGCTTCAAAAAAGGCCGTGTCTTTGGTTATTAATCTAAAATCTAGTGGTAGCAGCTGTAAATAGAGTGTACTTTGCACAGTGGAACCCTGTAGGCTGTCACTGCAATTGCATCTCTGCCTTCATTTGCAAATAACGCATCAGATTAGTGTGGATGTGGAGGAGGGAACTGGAATGAGGACTGGCACATGCCATGCGGCTACTGGTGACACCTGGGAGTGGGTGGTCCTCTAAGGATGTTTCTGCAAATGGATGTTTTTCTGTGGGATCTGGCATTCCTCAGACTTCATCTTCCTAGGGTTTTATGCTGCACTCCTGCGGGGTTTTACTGTCAGCTGGTGAGGATCTGGATAGCTGTTCAACCCCATGTTCTCCATGGTCAGGAGGTCATTTCTGCCCACAAAATGTCCCAGAGCTGTTCCCTTCATGGAGCACTGAGGCTTGCTCCAGAAATATTGCACTGAAAGGGGCAGGTTTCATTTTGAATGGATAAGTGCTTGTGTAGCATGAGCCTGTTCTCAGCTAACAGCATCTTCTTCTGATGGGAATGCGAGTCTGCTGGCACCTTTGCATTTTCAGCCAGCTGAGCAAGGGTTGAAGATCACAACTCTGGGCCCTCAGAGGTCTAAGGCTTCCTGTTAAGAAACCTTTGATCTCTGAGTTAGACTGGAGCCTAGATGCATCAGTGTGGTTTATGGCAGATGCATGTGGAACACAGTTTCCATTCTGTGCAGCTCATGTCCCAGCTTGATCCCAAAGAGAAAAGAGAGCTTCTACTGTCTGACCTGAGTTACCTTTTCCTTTTTTAAATGTATAATCCATTGTCAAGCAAATAGATGACTGATGAAATGTCAAGCACATAGATGGAGACTAAAAATTGAGATAAACACATTCTTAATTGCAATAATCATGTGAATTCCTGAGCCCATAGATTCCAGCTCATGTAATTAATTTTACAGTTTCCTTTACTTGTCAGAACTTGCATGGATAGGACTGAGCTTTTTCATAGCTACTTGCAGGATACAGACTTGATTCCTAAATTACATGTGTTTTGCATGTGACATTATAGTGAGGGCTCATGAGCCATAATTATGAAGCATTAACATTCAGCTTCTCTGTGGGTGACTCCTTTCAGTAACATTAAGATCTTCTAGGAAAGGAACTTCTTTTAAAGATATCAACCATATGATTTATGATAAATAACACTTGTATTTCCATACTATATGTTTCTGTTCCAGAGGCTTGCCCTTGTTGGTGTTCAAATTTGTTTTTCTAAAGCATGTCATAGGACCTGGAGCAACACAGTTCTGGCAAAATTTGAGAGCAAACCGTGTAAATACTATGCAAGATTTCTATATGCTCTGTGTGTTCTCTCCAATGTATTTAAGTGATCCAGCTCTGCAGTTAAACCATGCCCATTAATACAAGTTAATACAAAGACATGGTGTTCTGGGTCCAGCAGTAGCAGTCCTTTTTCTCCTTCTTAGTAGCTGGTGCAGCACTGTGGTTTTGACTTTCAGCCTGGGAACAGTGCTGATAACACCGATGTTTTCAGTTGCTGCTCAGTAATGTTTACTCTGACCAAGGACATTCTGAGCCTCATGCTCTGCCAGGGAGGAGGGGAATCTGGGAGGAAGCAGAGACAGGACACCTGACCCAAAATAGCCAAAAAATACCACAGCACATCATGCCCAGGATGTAAAAACAAGGGGCAGTTACCCAGAAGGTTGGGTTCACTGCTCAGCTGGGCTGGTTATCGGTGGTGAGCAGGTGTATTCTCTTCTCTTGTATTCCTCTTGTCATTATTATTATTGGTGGTAGCAGCAGCGATTTGTGTTATACCTCAGTTACTGAACTGTTCTTATCTCAACCTGTAGGAGTTGCATTTTTTCGATTCTCCTCCTCATCCCTCCAGGAGCTGGGGGAAGAAAGGGGGCAGTGAGTGAACAAACTGCATGAGTGGCTTAAGCCACGACACATGGTTATTTAATGGAAGCACTTAGGTTACTTTTTTATAAAGAGAACAAGAGGATCCCCTGAGACACTGTTGTACAAATAAGAAAGGTCAGAAGCTAAATGAGTGAAAGCATGAAAGTGTGAAGTGAGACAAGAATCATGTAGAGTAAAATTCAGTAGACATATTAGCATATATAATATACTGTTTCTTATACACTTAAGAGGCTCCCTTCATGAGTGAATTAGCTGCTTTTCCAATGGCAGCTGTCTAAACTGGGATTGTCAGAATTTTTTTGCAGTGTTCAGATTCAAGATAGGAAAAGTCAATTCTTTAAATGTAATTGATGGAGGCGTTGCTTTAATACTTATATTTGCTTTTTTCACTACAAGAAAAGCAGAAATTGTTCAGAATTATTTTCCCATGTTGTGCTCCCCTGAGACTCCATCAGCAACTAGTGTTAGTTTTTTGTGTCCATATTATTTTAGATTAATATTTTCCAAGTGGCAATATATAGAAGCATGAGCCTCAGCAGCTGGCCAGAAAGTAAAGAAAGAATTGAGTTTATGGGACTAAACCCAATCCTCATTCTTTTTCCTTAGAAGCCAACAGCATAATTCCAACAAGGTGGGACTAAATAACAAAATGCTGAACTCTGGCTTGTGCCTGTAGAGCTCTTTGGCAATGTGACTTCAGAAATCCTTTATGCTTTTCCTAGAACAAAGCTGTGATTTCCTTTCAGATCTCCTGAGAGCCTAAGAGCAAACAGGGCCACTTGCAGCATGTGCAATACAGGGTTTGCACTGAGTTCATACACTTGAGAGCCTGATTTCGTGCAGCTTCACATGCTTTAATTTTGCCCTCATGGTAGTTGTTTCTTGAGGACTGCCAAGTGTTCCTACCAACCAGTGGTCTCATGGGGAAAGTGCTTCTGTACAGAATCCTGGGAATAATTCCAGGGAAAATAGTTGCTAAGAAACTATTGGCATGTGTGTCATTGCCATCAAAGGCACTTCCCAATTAATAGGCTCAAAGTGATTGTTGTTGGTAACCTTCTTCTGTCAATCACCGTTCCCATGTGTTTATATAGGACCCAGTGATGAAACTACTTTGAAACAAGTGCGAAAACACTTATTTTGCAAATTAAATTGCTCTTCATCAGCTAGAAAGGAAAACCAAGGAGGACACTGACTGGCAGAAATAGGGTCTGTAGAGGAACTTCAGCAGCACGGAGCTAGAGATGTCAGCACCAGCTCTTGGTCTGGGGGAATATGTGGGGCAATGAGATTTAATTGAGTTCAGTAGAGTTTGGCTGCAACCTCCACCTCACTATGCTGCCGCCCTGGGAAAAGATGTGTCCAAAGCAAAGGTTGTCTTTATAAAGCATTTTGAACAATGCATGAAGGTGTCCTTTGCAGTCTCTTTTTCAATTTTATCTTCTTACACAGAATTGTAAATTATACAATTCTTTTGACCCATGAAGTCTTTATGATATTACTGAACACTTCAGAACTTGAGTCACTTTTTTCTGCCACCAAAAGTTGAAAGCACGTTGCCTCTGCTACAGATGCACTATGAGCCAGAGTCTGGTATGGCCTTGTTTTGATGAGGGCTGGTACACTATTTAGCATTTTTATCAGTGTATTGTCAATGTTATGACTGGGTTTGCAAACACAAGAGCACAGTCCTGTTCTTTTTCTGAACAATTTATTACACTGCCTCCCTGTGCAGGCAGACCCAGAAAACAGTCCTGAAACTTCCTTTCAAAGTGTTATTTACAGTATGTGTGATGGCAGCATGCAGAAATGAAGCAATACGAGCAGCAATGCTTCATTTAATAGTGTGAGATCCTCACAATGTGTTTCAGTTTATATTATTCCAGAGATAAGAATTTTTGAATGCTGAAGGGGACTACAGTGTACAAGCATTCTATTGGCATATTTCTCTGCTATCATAACCATGGATTCATCTGCTTGCCCTTATGTTAGCAATTTAATTTTAATTCAGGGCAATAATAAAAAGTGTATCACCACGGAAGAACAAACTCTTCAAAGCCTGTTTTCCTGGTATTCTTAAGGAACTGAATTGCATTTTCTGTTGACAATTTCAGACTATCTTTAGGTTTTCCGTGAACATCTATGAACAACAAAAATAGTTTTGCTAATGTACTGTCAGCCAGAGGAAAATAGGGCTATTTGTAGCTCTTGTATTCGGGGGTGGATCCGGAGCCCCTGTCTATGCCCTATGGCATCTTTACTCTGCAATTTCCTATGAGGAACTTAAGCAGCTAGCTCCTCACATATGTAAGCTCATGCAGAATGTCATGTAAGCATTCGACCATTGGTGATTGCATCAGGTTCTGGAGTGGTAGCTCCCAGCCAGAGCACTCTGGCTATGGAAAGGAAGGGAGGGAGGCTGAGTTTGGTGCCATATAGGGAAGGTGCAGGGCATGGTGCAGCATAGACAGGGAAACAGCATTCAGCAAAGGGGAAATTCACATCAAGTGGTGCTCCTTGCCCTTGTAGGAGGTCCAGCTTCTAACAGGGACCTGTATGTGAGCTCACTGGCATGGTGGGTTCTCCCCAGCTCTGGTTAACCTCCAAGGAATGGAATGCTGTCCACAGGGTTTTCAGGCCCAGGCTGTAATTGCCACAACATAACCCTAGCCACAGATTTGTTCAAAACTGGGACCAATCCACAATCAAACAATACTCAGATCAGAGAGCAAACTTGAGTAAATGCTCAGGAGTGTTGTAAAAGCAGAATAATTCGGATTCCATTTTTGAGTAATTTAATCTCTTTCTATACACCGTATTCAAAATCCTAGAAGATGGAGCACAGTATGAGATTTATTTCCCTTATTTATTTCCGCCCCCCCTAAACTCTTGCAAATAATCTTCTCCTACAATTTTGAGATTTAGTAAAGAAAAAATCCTAGGGGAAATATGTACTATTCTTCATCAAACTACATAGGATGTATTCCTAAGAGCTGCTCACACTCCTCCTCTATGCACATATGTGAGATAAATTAAGAATGTCACTATCCTTAATGGCAGAACTATTTCCACCTTCCACTATAAATACGCAGTAATGCATCTAGAATAGCACTGTCGGGGAGAAATTTTCACATGAACAGAATTTAGCTATTTGCATTCCCTTTCTACATCCACTTGGTATTTCACTCTCATGGAATATTTTCTTGAGTGGGATCATGTCAGCTGCAGGTAAACAGGGGAAGAAAACTCTTGTTTCTTTATATCTAAACCTGCTCCTGTTCTTGACCTTTCTCTGACAGCTTATGCCCAGTTTAGAGCCTTGCAAATCTGCGAGAGATGTTGACTAACGGGTATTGCACTTAGTAAAGGCATGGTGGATGTTGGGGAATCGGTCCCACACATGGTGGTTGTGCTGAGTGTAGCCTTCACCTCCTGAGTTTGCACAAAACTGCTGGCTCCAGTGAGGAAGCAGAAGGGAGTGGAGGCCTGAGAATGAATTTGTGTCTGTGCTTCTGCCTCTGTGACAAATTGCTCTGAAATTTGCACATATAATAGCTTTCACTTTTCCTAGTACCTCTTACTGGGCTAGTGTTTAAAAAAGATGTACTTCCTTGTTGTTGAAAGCCCTAGACGCAAATGGATAAGCAGATAGAAATGCACTGCTTGATTAAAATAAAACCACAAATTTCAAGGATTTGAAATTTCACAAATTTCATGGTCATGCTCCTAAGAGGCTCCTGTGTCCAAGGCACGCTGCAAGACCAAGAAATGCACCCACTGCACCACTCCTCTGTGGGAATGGGGAAATTAGAAATTTCAAGGGCTGTTGAACACTGGGAATTTCCACTGTGGATCAGCACAAAGTTATCTGGCAGAGGAGGTTCTGTAACTGTGGTACATTGGGGAAGTTCATATTGTGCAATGCCCCTAAAACGCACCCTTCCTCCTGCAGTATGCAGAGGTACAGTGCTAAGGCATGGATTTTAATATAAAGCAGGTGGGTTACTTGCTGACTGGAGCAGGTTTTTTTGTCTCTTGTTGCCTTTTCATTATTCATGTCAGGATCATCTCTTTTGCTGTTTATATTCAGCATAAATAATAATTAAACCTGGGGACAGAGGTGTGATGGTGAGAATGCGAAAAAACCTCTAATGTTGCAAAGTTAGCAAGGGCTGGAGGAGTCCTTAGTCTGAGGAAACATGGTCTACTGCAAATGCTTGCTAGAGAGCAGGAAAGCATTAACATGCGTGCACTACTGTTAAGTGGCCAGAATGTAGTGATTAAAGTGCTCTCACTGTGTGATCTTGGGCCTCTTACCCTTTTTGTTCCTTAATTAATTTCCTCTCTCATTTATGTATTAATAAAAACAAATTACCTGCTTCATGGGAGGTGAGAGGCTTTATTCATTTATGTTTGCAAACAGCTCTGAGATCCAAGGAAGAAAGTGGCTACAGAAGTGAGACAGCTGCTGTAGTGCATGAATGATATATGACAAAGTTTTATTCCTTGGCATTCTGATAATTTGGCTTAGGACTAAGTCTTTATCCTTGTCTCCTGTGTAAGTTTCTTTTTGTGACATTGGCAAATAAGGCACAGCTTTTGCCTTTAGCGTGCTATGTAAATGGATGGATGTATAGACAGATATGTGGATTTTGGGTTGATTACTGCCTTTGTTTCAGTGTTCTTTTGTGAGCATTTATGGAGAAAGGCACTGCCTGGTGACCGTGGAGTCACGTATTTGAAACTGGTGTTGTGATTAAAAATCGTTAACATGTCCATCTTTATGGAATGAACATGGATTTATCTTCTGGAATGATGCTTTCTGCTATTACCAGTAGGGTAGCAGCAGTGGAGTTATCCTGCATAGGACAGAGGTGTACAGATAGGAAGTTTCCAGGTAGATATGTAGAGTTGGTTGCTCTCTACTATCACAACTTGCACTAAGATTCAGATTTCTAATGTCTTCCTCCAAAAATGAGCTTGATCAAGGTGTTGCAGTCTAGCAAACCAACATGCAGTAGCGCTGGCCAGAGACTGCCTTTGTAGTCCATAGCTTTGTCAGTGGAGTGCAGCAAAGACAGATGCATGCCCATGAAAGGCAGAAATGTGCCATCAGTGGATGCTCTTGATGTCTTTTTGCCTGATGAATAATGCAAACAAACACAACATTCCTTCCTTCCTGAGCAAACCAGTCTCAGGATGGAAGCAACATTAAAAGTCAGCACCTCTTCTCTAGTAATGTCTAATAGTAATGTCTCATTCTGGATTTTCAGAGCTATTGCCTTGAGGTTATTCTGTGATATGGAGCATGTTTGTGCAGAGGCGCTGCCATGAGAGCAGCGTAGTGCATTTCGGTATGCAGCAAGCTCCTCAGATGGGGTTCCCCTTGGAGTTCCTCAGCAGGCACTAAAGATGCATCATCCTTTGAGCCATCTCTTACTTTTAAAGCAGCTTTTCTCCTTGAAAGCTGTTTTGATTTTGACTCCAGAAGCTTTACACAGAGCTCTGCCTTTCACAGCTCTTTGCCACATTTTTTTGCAGGGGGAACAAGTAGGGTGAAAAAGTAGCAGGGTGAAAAGGTAGCAGATAGCATGAAAACGTGAGAGCTGCCTCTGGGGCTGCACCGGCCTTCACCCCTTATGTATTTCATCCCTTTAGCATCAGCAGTTTTCTTTGTTCCCCTTCCCAGTTTGCTTTTCCCAGGGATTTTTAGGAATGGCCGATGCTCTCTTGGACTGAGCTGTGTGCGGTGGTGTCCTGGGTTCAGCTTCAATTGTTCTTGGGTGTCTGCAGTTTTTTTCTTTTAAATCCCAGCTCCTTGATGCCTCTTATCCTGTCTCCCATCTCAGACTGAAGCTCAGGTGTCATGTTCCCTTCTCCCTCTTGAATACTCAGGGATTTATGTTTCTCTTGCGCTTATAACCTAGCTTCACCCTGGGGAAGAAACCTTTATAGGGCAGGTAGAAGGGTAACTGTCTGCCTTTGCTGTGTGAGTGCCCACAGCCTTCCCACAGCAGCCTCCTCTCATTTGGGGAGAGATTTCCTTGCTGCAGGATACTCTCTCAAGCATCCTCCTGGAGGCTCCGATATATGATGTATGGCTCCCTGCAGGCAGTAGTAATCTTGCCCTCCTCTGCTGAACTCTTCAGGGCTAGCTCCCTGGGCAGCCCGAGGTTATGGACTCCCATCAACCAGCCCTTCAGAGCCAAGGTCCAGGTAATGAGGTGTGTAAAGACCTCCCGCTGATGAGGCCATACATGCTGTTCCAGCAGTGTTGAGCTAATTGCACCAAAGGTGAAACTCCAGCACAGCAAGAATTGATTCAGCCTCAGGCACTACGCAACAGAGAGCGGCTCAAGATGAGGCACATGTCATTGCAGACCCTTAATCCAGCAAAAATCAGGATGCCTGACCTCATTAGGGGAAAAGCCACAAAACACATCTCACTGGATTGCTCCTTGCCATGTCCAGTGGAAGACTGGTAGCTCAGCAAACCGGCCAGGTATTTGTCGTGGTTTAAGCCATAAATCAGCCATGCAGTTTGTTCACTCACCTCCCCTTTTTTCTTCCCTCTGCTCCTGGAGGGATGGGAAGGAGAATCGAAAGAATGCAA
>JANRGW010054780.1:41802-70705 GCA_024733675.1 Psilopsiagon aymara | reverse complement strand
ACCCCGAGCTCCGCACCGCATCCTCCCCTCTCATGGCTCTGTCTGGGTGCCTGCACTGACCACCGCCGGGGCAGCCAGGGCAGAGCTCCCAGGCCGGGCCCTGCCATAAGGCGAGTGCTCACCGTCCCTCGCCTGCCCGCACGAAGCGCCTCAACCCGCCCCGATCGCGGCTCCCGGGGCAGTTTTCACCCGGTCAGGGCCGGTGCCGCTCCTCCTGGCGCCGCCCCCTCTGAGTCCCGGCTCGCTCCGCTGAGCTGCCGCTCCGGGGCAAGGCCTGGCCCGGACTTCAGGCGTGGCCCAGACTTGAGGCTCCCTCGGTGCCCGTTGCTGCTCCGAGTTGAAGCTCCTGGACGCCGAGCCTCCCCCCGATCAGGCGCTGCAGGCGTCCCCTCTCGAGACAGTCACCTCAGCAATTCTTTGGGTTTGTTTCATCAATCAGTATTTCTTTTTTAACTAAATATTTCTACCTTTTGGGTTGCTTTACAGGTCTCTGATGTTACAATGGCACCCACTGTATAATGTCTGCAGTTTGAGATTTGAATATTCAGACAGTTTTTATGAAACTGCTTTATAAAAATTACCTTTACTAAAGAATACAATCCATTATCTTTCCAAAATGAAGAGAGGAGGAACCAAAATGGGGAAAAGAGCATAGCTCAAACCGCGAAGCCACAGAGTACATCTGGATGCAGAGGGTAGGATACTGCACACAAAGTTATTACAGTTTCACACTGAGCAAGTGTGAACCAGCAGCATTTTGTCAGTTATCCTGCACTATTAATTGTGTTGGGTGGAGGAAAGCCTTTTTGTAGGCAGCAAACACAGCTCAGTGGGAAATGAATCCCCCCCACGCTGACAAGCCTTTAATAAGCAGCTACACCACACTTTGTTTTATTCTTGTTCAATGCTCATGGCATACTTAGTACAAACTATTCAAGTTGTGCAGAAGAGATAAAATCACTGATTGCCTCCTGAACTTTTGTACTGCATAGCACCACATCCTAAGATTGCCTCCCAAACGCTAGCGAACAGCTGCTGTCCCCAGCAACAAGATTGAGTACTATTATCCTGATTCTAGAGATGAGGAAAGGAAACACGGGAACATTTAGGTCAAAGCATAAGAATTTTCAGTAAGCAATCTGAGATATCCATGCTTTTATTTCTCACATTATTTCAAAGTATGTAACAACTATGCCCAAAGCACAACAACTGGCATTTTCAGCAACAGCTGCAGATGCTCAGCACTTCTGCAAGTGTGACCCCAGGATCTCAATGGTTTCCACAGGAAATCAAACAGCCACCTGTGGAAAATCTCTCTCCCTCTCTACACCATGAAATGACTTGTCTCAGTACATCTCTATTGCAGACAAAAGGAAGAACCCCTAAATTTCCCCAGGGTAGCATTAAACCACCTTGACAATGAGATCACCTCCTTTTTCTTTCTGCAGTCCTCCACCTGCATTATGCAGCCTCCATCCCCTCTGACACACACCACTGCTTCATCTCTCCCTAGTGAGCAGAGACGCAAGAGACCCAGTGAGAAAGTAGCATTTGACCACTTAATTAAAAAGAGATATCCTTATGAACTCATTCAACTTTGAAGAAACACAAGTACAGCTTTAAATCTCCATTTTTATGTTTCATTTCAATTTTTAAGAAGCAATTAAAACCAAAGCACCTCACCACTCACCTGTGTCAAGCCTTGTTCAAGTTCCAGTTCCTCCTACCCTGATCACACTTCAGCCTCTCCCCTTGTCTGCTGTCTCCCTGTTATAGATCTCCACTCATTTTCTCCCCTGGAACCCATTCTGCTTGTCCACCAAAAAGCTCATCTTTTCTCCTCCTTGATTCAGCTGTTAGTTTACTTACTGTTGAACCTTTATAGAGACCTTAGACAGCCTTTATAATGAACTACAACTGAACTGAAGAGTGCATAGAGTTGTACAGATACTAAATTCAGTCTTGCAGCCAGAAGGCTGATCTTTAGCAAGATGTTCGTTCTTTCTCTTTAAATTACTCTGCGATCCTAGGTCTCATCCCAGGCCTTTCCTCTAGTACTCTTGTACTAGTAGTAAAGACACACTTCCCCTGCCACCTGAAGCCAAGTTCAGTGGTCAGCTTTGTAGATCAGCTGTTCCATTAGGTTAAAAACCCCTCAAACAACTCCCCTTTCTTATTTCACTGCTAATCCAAAATAAAAACCCCAGTGTGACATAGACAGATTATAGGGTGGAACATCTCACCTACCATGCAGCCAAAACTCACTGACTAGTCTCAGCTCGGCTTCAAGTTCTGGAGCTTGATCAAACTCTACACACACTGAAGCAGGAGAAGAAAATGCCCATGCGATGGAAAAATATTTCTTATACAAAGTCCATTTACCCACAGCGCTGGTTAACAGCTACTAGACTTCTTAAAACCAGCTTCATTATTAAATAGATGAAAGAGCTTTTTAAAATTAGGCTGATGTAGCTCTTTTCTTCCTTAAGTATTGGTTCACATGGAGCAGCTGAGAAACCTGCTGATTCTTCAGGCCCTGCCTTGAAAATAATTTCTTCTAACATTGCAAAATGAAGTTGAGTTTGCTGGGTGAAATCCTAAAATATACAGAAACATGCTTTAGAGATTAAATTCTCATAGTCAGTGCTAAATATCTGTAGATATTTACCAGGCTTGTTTCTGATTAAGTATGAAAACAATAAAGCAGACTATAGTATAGCTGCTAGGCAAAATGGCTTAGAAAAACTGATGATAATTTGGGTGAGATTCTGATATTCTTACCAGCTTTGCAGATTCTTATTCCTTGAGCAGTCCCATTAGCTTCAGAGGTTATTTATGAAGCAAGGTGCTGCAGTTCATTACGAGTAAGGATATCAGAATCTTACTTAGAAAGAAAAGGCAGAGGGGGAAGAAGAAAAGGAGATGTTAACTAAAATTACCAGTCTGTATTAGTAAGTCATCTTCTTGGACATCATTCAAGGCATTTAAAAAAAGTCTATGATAAAGTAGCCAGTGGCACAAAAATTTATCTTAAAAAAAAAAAGTAAAAATCTATATTCCATTACATGGTCTAAGAATCAATGTCACTGGCAAATAAATTGAAACACATTTGAACACTACTAGATCTACTGAAAGCCATCCTTCTTCTGGGGAATGGCTCTGTTATAAATGCATAATCACACACACATGGAAACTGCTGTGTCACACTTTATTTGGATGATGTAATTTTAAGAACTGAGACATTCTAATTTCTCTAACCATGCAACTGAGTGTAAAAATGATGGTATCTGAGGCATTAAATATAGTCACTTAAATTTGCAAACCTTTATAGTTTATAGGTTTTTATTGAATGTAAGGAGATATTAATGGAAAGATTAGACAGATATTGCAGAGAGAAGGGAAGGATGACAGAAGTCCAGTATGTGTGTGAAGGCAGCAATGGGTAAGGCCAGTATACTGTGAGGTAAATGACATGCACGATCCAAAACTCAGTGCCCTGGATTAATATTAACAGTGATGTCCATGAAACTTTCTTTTGCCTTACTTTTTTCTTCTGCCTTACTTTCTAGGGGTTTCTGTTGTCTAAGGGGATTTTGATTTTGTTTGCTTTTTCTTGCATTAATAAATCTGAAATTAAGAGAAGCTTAGTCTCTTCTCCTATTACATGTCATGCTTTTCAAAGACCATGAATTAGCTTAACTGCCTTAGTGTTGTTTGTCACTTCAGATATGCTTTAAAGTACTTGGCTATAACTCTATGCAGGCACACTTTGTCTTTATTACTGAGGAAAACAACACAAAGAAAACTATATAAATTCCTCTTCCAGGATGTTTGCCTCCTAACAGTTGACTTGGAAGAACACCTGGACTTAAAAATAGGCTTATGTCCAGGTGCCAACCCCAGGTGAAGCTTACATTTTCCTTCTGACAAAAAATGTCTGTTTTGTCTGCCAGGTCAGGTCATTTCCTGACTTTCTCATCCAAATCCCAAACTACGCTGGGGATATGGAAACCAGGACAGGAGTTTTTCTGTAATGTTTTTATAGAGACAGCACTTTCTCACCATTAACTCCACCACATTAAGAATAGAAAGGATGAAACAGGTTACTCTTTAACAGATCAAGCCCCACACTGAATAAACTTGACCTCCTCTACCACCCCTGTTTAACTGGTTGTACCAACCTTGCCAAGCTTTCCTTTGTATTTGTGTTTTAAAGGAAATCATATAGCTTTCTAATAGTCTCAGTAGCAAAGGGCATGCTAATGTGCTAAAGTGCCCTGACAAAAATTTGACAAAATTAATATAAACCGCTTATATTCTTCAGATCACACTGCCTCATTTAGGAGTTAATTAGGCAGAACAGAACGAAGCACTGGAAAGCATGCATGAGATGCAGCAACTCAAGACTTCTACCAAACAAATTTACAAACTTTCAGTTGTTAGTATAAATCCTTTAAAATCTAACAAATAATTAATCCTGGACACATTTCATATGCATTACATAGTATAAATAAGTGGGATTATTATATACAACAGATCATTTAACGTAAAGATACTGCCGTATACTTGAAGAGCAAAGCTGAGACCAACCAGGTGTCACCCTGATTATACAGAGTACTGATTTTATAAAGCACTAACTTTGGAATGAACGTCCAAGGCAGGAAGGTATGCAAAGTTTGGAAGAGGAGTGCTAAATACTATATCCCAAGAACACTAGATTTCTATTCAAAGTTCACTCCTACAGTCAGAAAAAATGAACAAGATATCCAAACTCCAAAAAGCAGCACAAATCAAATTTACTAGGAAGACCATATTTTTACAAAAATCCTACAAAACTATACTAAGAATAACATTTAAATAAAACAACCTCCCTCCAGGTTTTCTCGTTTCTCAGTATTTGCATTTGCACAAATACATGTAGACCTATGATTTTGCTTCAAGCATCACATCATACAGAGTCTAACAATTACTCATTCAAGTGTGCAATGCAAGCAAACAGCTCTGCAGTGTCTCTCATTTGTTCCTCAGATGTACTTCTTAGCACTGAGCTCCCTGCTGTACTTTTGATTAACCTTATTCCATTGTGCTGGTAAAAGCTTTGAGAATATAAGTCAAAGCACAATCTTCTCCTAAGTCACGTGCATAATGCCAAAGAAAGACTAATAGTCTAAGAAAGGCCACAACCATAAAGGAATGTTAGTTCTGATGAGACCAGATTCTGCACTGCCAATAAGTAAATTAAACATAAAGCCATTAGCTTTGATATGGATCGTTCTTCCTTCTATCAAGGGCTGAACTCAGTATGCTGGTTTACCTGGTCAAAATCTGGTCCTAACACAGAATTGTTACAAAAATACTGTCTGCTTCTAAAGTAAGTAATTATAAACCCACTTTGATTTCAAACAACAATAACTAATACTTTTTGAGAAACAGACTAATGCAGACCCTTGTTATCTTCTTTAGCAATCTCTGAAATCCCTAGTGAAAGGGGATTTTGCTATGTGACCCGCACTTTCAGGACTGCCCGTTAGTTTTACAGACTGAGGATGTATCTTTAGACTCTGGGTTCTGAAGCAGAAAATAACTCATATGTGGATGCTCATGCATGTGAGAACCCTTGAGTTCAGTGGGGTTCTGTGAAAGAGCCTGTGAAAGACCATTACAGACTTTGCTTTAAACTTCCCAACTGTGGAAATACTTTTGTATGGGCTTAATTCTACTGACTTATTTTAACTTTTTTTTTTTTTAATTTCATATAAATAATTTTGATGAGAGTTAAACATGTGCTATGCATGAAGAAAAGGTCAAGCTTTAGGCCTGTGAAACTCCTGGCTTCTTTAACTACTAGAAGGGGAGTATAAATCTATTACAGAATGGTATCTCACCAGAGACAGAGCACTGCTGATCATCCCTTTTGCTAGAAAAATGAGAAAGAAATTTATACCAAAGCAAACATGACTCTGTGGGTACAAGACCTGCTTGTGGATCATCCCATGAACATGGTCTTAAAAATAAGCACTTTCACTTACAACTTATGGTGATGCCAAGTTCCACATTATGCTTCTTTGGTAGTTTCACGTGAAATGTTCCACTGCTGGGTATAACTGACTCTATAAAGAAATAGTTAAAATGTTAGATAATTTTGTAAAGCACAGCTCTTCCAAAGGCTTGGGACTACGTATGCAAATTAATGAATCACATCAGCATCACAAGCCACAGATGAAACACGGGTGCTGAAGTGAAGGAAGTAGGACATACAAAGTATGATTTATACCACTATTAGTAATTTCACAGTAACTCCTTTATTTTGAGGTTTAAGTCAATTTATGGAGATCATACAGGCCAGCAGCTAGCTGAGACTGCAGGGGTTTAGCTCATATCCAAGTTCTGTGAGCACACGTGAAAATTTTAGTGCTGGCAGGTAGCTTTCAATTAAAAGGACACAAGATTTAAGAGTTTCAGGTCTTTGTGGCTGTAGGTCCAACATATTTTTAACTGTTTGCTAAGGTAACTGCATGGATTTTACATCAACTGGCAAGAAAAGGTCTCAAAACATCACTAAGGGAGAAGCAGCTGGAGCTAACTGAGGTAAAAAACCCTTGAAGATCTGGCAGCACTGTATCTGAATCCTGACTTTTGGCATCACTGCCAGCAAAAGTTTGAGCCTTTACCTGTAAAGGAGCAACTGAAATTACAGCCATGGAAACATATAAACATACATGTGGTAGAGGAGTTTAACCACGAGTGTGAGTCTGCTGTCATGGAGCAAATGGGAGCAGCACAAACAAGTCCAGGGACTGAAATACACACATGATGTCAGGTGTATTTAAATGACTTCAATTATTTCATTTTCTTACTTTTTAATATTTAATTCCCTATGTATACGAATGTACATATTGTATTTGTTGGGTTTTTAACATTATACTAGATGTGTGCATGCTAAAAGATTATACAGCATTACTCTAGAACCTTCAGCCCGATTTTGACATCATGATTTATAACAGCATAAACAATAATCACACTATGCAAAATACAGCACATCCAACTTCATGACTTCAAAGGAGCTACTGCGAGGTGAACACAGGAGTCATAAAAGTTCTTACTATTTACATAGTGGAATAGTGCACATGCATAATGCGTACTTGTTTGATTTACACCATTCATGAATTTATAGGTGTATTCTGTATGCTTAAACACATTACAGAACAAAGAAGACATCAGTAATAATAAAGACTCACCAGCAACATTAACAATGATTTTTGTGGCTTTTATTAACTCAGTTTCTATTATTTTATTTAGATTTTTGGTGTGAGATATTGTAAGTGAAATTCTTCAGTTTTCTGCTTATCCACTCTTCTGTAATACTTTTCTGTCTAGTAAAACATTTCATTAGCTGCCCTGTAGACGATTTGTCTCTGCTCAGCAGAATATTTCTATCTCAGGGCAGAAAAATGTCTGGAAATAACTCAGAGAAGGGACTGTCACCAGATCTTACTATAGGTCTTGTCATTTCTGTTTGTGTTCTGAAGCACAATGCAGGGCTTTCTCCATGTGAAATGAGAAAGCTGTACAAAAAGATACATGTTTCAAGTAGGTCAGGTGAAATGGAATGCTGTATTTGTGAGAAGAAAGTCTCCACCTTGGATGCCAAACACTCGCAATGTGCTTGGGATTTATTCCTTCACTTTTCTTGCAAGACAGAATAACAGTATATTCATACCTGCAACATCAAATTCTATTTCCAAAGTGACCTTGTTGGTGATAGAGGAGTCTCTGAGCAGTTGATTGGCCTCATCAAATGTGCTGTCTTCTGTTGGGATACCGTTTATTGCCACTATTCTGTCTCCTATTTGCAGCACCCCACACCTTGATACACAGTGATACAAAACAATCAGATGTGCACATTACCAGAACCAGCAATATCAGCGAATCATAGACTTGTTTAGGTTGTAAAGACCTCTAAGATCATCAAGTCCAACCATTAACCTAATGCTGCCAAGTCCACCACTAAACCATGTCCCTTAGCCCCACATCTACATGTCTTTTAAATACCGCCAGGGATAATGACTCAACAAATACCCTGGGCAGCCTGTTCCAGCGCTCGACAATTGGTTTGGTGAATGAATGCTAAAGGCCAGACAACCCCAGTTCCCTGAGCCACTCCTCATAAGACTTGTTCTCTAGACCCTTCACCAGCTTCACTGTCCTTCTTCGGACACACTCCAGCACATCAATGTCTTTCTTGTAGTAAGGGGCTGAAAACTGAAAGCAGTCTGAGCTGTGACCTCACCACTGCTGAGTATAGGAGGACAATTGCTTTCCTAGTCTTGCTGGCAGAACTATTTCTGATACAAACCATCTGATCAAACACATTCAACCTAACCTTCAAGGTAAGTGTGGCATAGCAGCTCAACAGTCTACCTCAGCACAAAGCAGGATAGAAGCTGCTGTTGCTCCTTTGCACCAAGACACTATCAAGCACTCCCAGCATGGGTTGTGCTCATTAGGTGCTCGGGCGTAGGAAGAGAGGCATGGCCTTCAGGCCTCCATCCTACCCATGGACATCACCTCTGCATCTGACACTGGGCTACAGGTGGTGTAGCTCTGCAATAATGGCTAGTACTTGCCTGTGCAACTGCTATCATTCTCATGCTATGATTGAAGGCATACATACACATAAAAATGCAACTGAAATGCTGCAATGGAATAATTAGTAAGTCAAAACTCTCATATTCCTCAAGATTTGGTTTTGTACCCAAAGTGGATAGAGCTGGATTTGCTCTCCCCTATGGCACAATAAATTATCACTATTTTGATTACAGCGATGTTTCCAATTTTCCCCTTCCCCTCCCTTTTGCATCAATATAGCTTCCAGTCTCCTGCCAGAGGACTCTGGATGACAGAACCACTGGTGCTTGTCATTCTTCTTACAGCTGATCAAGCATATGAAATACCATTGTCAGAACAGACAGCTTATTATTTGCCACACTTGCATTGAGCAAGGCCCTGCAATTTGTCGCAAATAGAAAGCAACAAGCCCAAAGTACCCCAAGGAATGCTCACCAAAACATACTTAGCAGTCAACTGAAAGAACCTCACCTTTCCGCCGGACTGTCAGACTCAATATAGGAAATGAGAGGTGGAGAGGACAAGGTCTCAGTAGCAAACACGCTACCCTGGAGCTGTATCCCAAACCCTACCATGGGGTCAGCTGTCAGCACTACTTCTGTGGTTTCTGTGTGGACGACCTGCCCAGCCAAACCAACAGTGCTAGAGGCTAAGGACACTACAAAACAGAGCAGACCAGGAGGAGAGACATTCATACACAGCAGAAATTTCATTGCTCTTTGAGAAAATTGATCTGTACAACAAACCTAGTCAACGAGACATCTCTTTTAAAGTCAACTTAGGCTAAAGTTCATGAATTATATATCAAGAGTTATGACATATAAGAGAATAGAAAACATCTGGTTGTATGTTAGAACGCAAAAAGATAGTTCTCTACTGAGTAAAATAAATGTGTTTGACACACCCACCCCCAATATCTCAGAACATCCTTGAATTCCATTTGCATTAGGTTTGAGGCATGGATAAGCAGAATTTTCACAGGAGCTAAGGGAATTGGAAGCGCAAGCACAGCTGTTATTCAGGCTGATTCGCATGAGCTCTTTTGAACGTTGCGCAGCAATGCACTGTTGTTAGCAGCAAAGCACATGGCCCAGGCTTGCTTGCAACAAATAAGGATGCCCTCCTGCCACACTGTATGTGTTTGCTACATGTCAGCAATTTGCCAGGCTAATTGGGTAGTGTAAGTTGAACAAACCCTTCTGTTTTAGCAAGCGGTGTATCTCAAGAGACTGGGAGAAAAAAAGTTCTTTGGGTTCTCTCAAAGGAACTGGGGGACACTTCTGTAAGGAACACAGGCAGCTACTTCTGTGCTCCTGATTCACTCCTTCCATTGTACTGAATGGGCTGCCTTACAGAACAAATTAAGACAAAATCAACATTGAGATTCAATGCAATGACCTATGAAACGAGGAGACTGCACCTTCAGTTCTTTGATCTCTGCCTAAAAGCCTATTGTATCACTGTTTGAATTGTCTCAGTGACAAACTACTGCCTTCCATTATGTCATACACAGAAAACTAGACTTTTTCAATTCCTGTTCAGATCAGTAATGTCGATCAACCAGTGCTGGGGAATCTGAATGCTTTCGTGTTTTACAGATCTACATCATTACCTCTCCATCTCTAATTTCCTTCAAGACCTATTTCTGCCTGCAGTAGCTACTAAGAATTAGACAAAAGTTCAACGTTTATTTGAGATATTGTTTAACTGTGGATTTTTTTTTTTCCTAGATGTGGGGAAAAAATTAGTTCTTGTATCCATACTACAGATAATGACAGCACAGCTGTACAAAGATGCTAGATGTTGTACAAGTATTTTCCCCACTTTGGGGCTACAAGCATTAGAATTTTGCTCTGAAATAAAAACTGATTTATGTGGCACAGCTGGCAATGACAGTTCTGCTCCAAAAGTTTCACTTGTCAAACTCCTCATTAATTTGTTTACTCCCAGCAAAGCTCCTTTCAACTCTGAAATGATCTTTTCTAAATTGCTATGAATTCTCTCCTACTTCTTACTTTAATTTTCCTAAGAACTGTGTATTATCTTAGTCACTCAACAGCTTCTTTCTTACTGTTTCTTTTATCTGCACTCAGTTAGACATGGTCACATCCAAATGCAAATACTAATTTGTTTTTAGAAATGGCCACCAGCTTTTGCATTCACTGCATTGAATAAATGAGTTTCTCCAGTCCTCACTGCTGCAAAGGTTAAAATAAGACTAAACCAGATGAATTCAGAGTTTCTATAATACCAGATCCCCTAATGCACCTTCTAGAAATGTCTAAATTTAGGGCATCCAAGCTCAAAAAGTTCCATTTTCCCTTTCTTTAAGGTCATATAAGAATTACTTGTTATCTGTGTCTTTGTTTACACCAATTGTGTTTCCATTCTCCCTGCGTAGCAGACTCTGAAACTTTCTCACTCTTTTTCTAATGCCCTACTAGGGAGCCTAAAGGTTTCAAAACATTTATTGTAGCTTGCAGCACAGCTAAGGTTTTCATTCACATTGGGAAACGAAGTTAATACTTGTGGGATTTAAAACACACCCCAATAAGTATTTTGATAATGTGGACACTTGAAAGTGACAATTAGGAACTCCTCCCACTCCCAAAGAAAATGAAACAGAAATAAAAAAGAGCAGAGATGAAAATACGTTTTCAAGTCATGTAACAACAGCTATTTGCTAAGCCTCTATAAAATGCCTCAGGTGCCCAAACCCACAACTTAAGAGCACATTGGTATTTGTAGCAACAACAACTGCAGCAAGAAACACTGCCATTTCTTTTTGCTGTTTGATGGATTTGAAGTTTTACAGGCCAGGAAGTAGCCCTAATGGTTTAAGAAGGGGCATGGCTGTACACGTAGTTCTAGTGAACTCGGCTTGCTACTACTAAGGGTACATTTCAGCATATTTTTACAGCTTTCATCCAACTCTTAGGAGCACTCCTGGGTTTACTAAATGCTCAGCAGTTACGTAAATAATAATCTTGAATTTGAAGGTTATGTACTTGTTACTTTTATTCCTGCAGCCATATAAGAAGAGTAGGGTGTATTTAAAAGTACATAGGTGGATTATTATGCCTGCAGTCTCCCCCTCTAACCCTCAAGAAATTGCAAAACATTCACTGTTCCTCCTGGCAGTGGCTAATTTGATGTACCGAGAAAACAGCATCCATGCATATCTAGGACCCTCTCTAGTTTCTACCAGATATGGCAGTATCTAGTAAGTATCACGTAAGTTGGCATAAAATTGTGTCTTACTTTCAAGTGCTAACATGGGCCTATTAACAATGAACTTCAGGATTTAATCTTTAAGCAAATAATAATCTAGAGAGTTCCCCCAATGAATACCATACTTTAAAACAAAGGAAAACAAAGGAAAAAAAAGAAGGCAGAGGAAAACAAGTGGCATAAACAAAGCACGTGAGAGCAGGGCAAGCCTTCAATTTTTACAGCCACATTTGGAAAGATCTGTGTAACTAATGCAATGATTGTAAAATCATGGCTATAAAAGTCGTGTAACTTGCTGTACCACCACACTTCATTATCATGAATTTTAGCATGGTCATATGAAGTTATACAGGTTTGCCTAAATAATTTGAAACGTAAACTTTATAGCACCCTTCACCAATACATCCTTTTCTTCCCAAATGACATCTTAAAAGATTTATTAGAAGTTACATAAATAAAACCCTGGAATTATCCAAGAGGATTAAATAATAAAAAATACCTAAAACTGAGTGTGTTGTTCTTCTTCTAGGAAAAGGGCAGTGGTCAATGCTAACTAGTTCTTGTAAGTTTCCCACAAAGCGAGAGAGGCAAGGTTTTCCAAATCCTCTTGATGAATGGTGGAAGGGTACAGTTTAGGACCAATTATAACACAGAATCATGGATTCGCTATTATGATCACTTCTAGCACATTCAGTGCAGTGTGGGTCTCAAGTTGGCTGTTACTGCAGTTATAAGTATGGGTAAAAGTCTAAAAACAGGAGTAAGCAACTCTGCAGGGGCTAAAAAGCAAGCTCATGGAAATGGTGAGCAAGGCTGGCTAGCCAGTCAATGTCTCCAAAGCCAGCTCCGATTCAGGGATGATTATGTATTCACTGCTCAAGGTGAGTCACAGACTCACTCAGTGACAGGGCCAGTTCCATGTATTTTCTAATGCTATATATCCAGACTTCACAACATAAATGCATAATATACTACCTCATACAAAGCCTCATCCCAATTCCTCCTAGCTAGAGATATGTTTAATCATAGCAGCCTGCCGCCTTCTGACTTGAGGAATCTTTCAGGTGGGCTTCAGTGCTTACATGACTGTACCACTTTAATGCCATTGGCCTTGTTTTGAGCCTTTCTTTGCAGGACACCGAATTTCAGGGCACAGCTCCCTTGAATGAAAAATATCTTAAAAACACACCACCACACATAAAGGCTGTCTCCAAGATCCCTAATAGGATTAGCCTTCAGGATTAACAGTCCCCTGTTGTATTGAACAGCTACAATATAACACAATTGAAGAGCTATTTTTTTGCATCCAGCATTATATTACTATTCAAATAAATTACCATTAGTGTAACATTACTACTGTTTCTCATGTGCACGTGAGGACATGTTAGAATTGGACCCCTACTGATACCACAGCATGGATGGACAAGCTAACTTCCCCGTGACCCAAAAGAATGTATTAGAAGGTAATATGTCAATAAATGAGTTGTGAAAAATGGCTGATCAGAGTAAAAATCAAAAATGCACTTACAGGTAAATGTTATGTAAAAATATTTGCTTTACAAATGAAGAAAGAACAAGCAAGCAACAAAAAACTGCAAGAAAGCAAAACCTTAGTTTCTCTCTCAAGTGTCTCCTCACAACTCCACAGTGACTGGCCTTAGATGGAGGCTGCTGGTTTGCTCTGGTTTTACTATCACCATGGGAAATCTTTAATACAGGGCAGCAGTGCTGTAATGCACAGCAGCCAGTGTTTCCAGAGTGGACCTGTAAGCATTATTAGCTGGAACAGATAATTTAGAGAGTAGTTCTCAGCTCCCTGCTCTGGAGTAATTGAGCTGCTGAGGATTACACGAAGGTGCACAAACCGAAAGGAAAGGCAGCACTTATATGGAGTCTGGGAAACAATGTGCTCATACAGCCACATTCCTCTGGCGCAGTGAATACTTGGCAATATGCAAAGTGGAACAGCCTGAAATATATCTAACGCTGACTTGGGAAATTACTGACTCTTGGGAAATCCATGCTTTGAATCCCAGAGAGCAGTTAGAAACAAGGCTATTTAGTCTTCACTGTTATTTGTTGCTGTTCTTCACAAAATTGACCATACTGGTTCCAATGTAGATATAAACATTAAAACTACTTAGGAGGTACTGTGGCAAGCTCTTCTCCTGTTATACGATAGTTGGTTGAGCTTACCAGCAATATGCTTTGAGCTACTCAGCTATGAATTCTAATCTCCAGTGGAAATGGGAAGAGTTGAAAAAGGAATTTGAAAATAACTCCAGTAATGGTATAATAAACTCTTCCACAATTGTCTGAAAAAACACTGCTTTATATGTTTCAGATGAGACAGTTAAGCTGCATGGCCTCTACTCATCTCATTTTAGCTTTTGACGACCATTTGTATGCTGATGTTTTCCTACATCTAACAGAAACTCCAATTATTCTTTTTTCTGCCTAGTAGATATATATTAATTAAGGTACTTTGTACCTTTGCCCTGTATCTTCCCCCTCCTCCACCCATTCACTGCACATTTGGAGCAAATGCTGTTACCACCTACAGGAGCTTTTGAAGTCCTTCTTTTTCATCCTCCGCCTCATCATTGTCCCACGTGGGCTGGTGGTGTAGAGGCTGCGAGGTAAGGTCCCCATGTTCAGGGAACTCAGGCTGTATGCACTCATGGAGGTAGGAGAGAAGGACGAAGACACCAAAGCTGCTGTAAGAAATCAGACACTTGGCATACAGCACTCATTCTTCATGGAAGAGCGCGGCACATGCCTGTAACTCATCAATGAATCAAACAATGTGTATGATGCACAGAAATGGTTTGTGCATTTCAAATAACAAAGATGTTAACCCACATAGGTGACCCTAGGCAACAGTATAGCCAGCATTTCATCAAAATACCTGCTGGAAGCTAACAGAGATAATGTAGATACCAAAAGTACATTCATAGGATACAACTTATTTTAGGCAAACAATGTTAAATTTTTCAACATATGTCCACGAACCAATGCTGATCAAGATGTCCAGATACACTGATTTTAGAAATGCCTTTTTGTAGAAGGTGATTTCTGACAAAATATTTGTAAGCAATGCTTTGAATTCAGAAATTGTGCTTTATTTGCACTATTCAAATCTAACGGTCTACTCATATAGCAAGAGCTGATTCATTCCGAATTTTCAAGCCTTTTTCTGTCTACAAAGGTCGCCTTGTTACAGAAACAAAAGGCATAAAGTGTCAGAAATAACCTTGGCATGGCTATGAAAAAGTGCAGCATCCATAAAACTGAAAAGGTTTTAGTGCCTGAAATGGGAAAATTATGAGTGAAAGAAGAGGGGAGGGAGGAAGAAGAAGAGGAGAGAATATGTCAGCAGGAAAAAGCATGGAACATTACGAAGGCTTTTTTGAGGAGGCGTTTTCTGGAATTTCAGGGCTGGCATCCTGCAATTATCAGGGTGGTAGGTGTTATAATGGTGGTAGGTGAGAAGGCTGCTGTGGCTGCTGGCACACGAATCCCAGGTAAGTTGCCTGTTGCTTCTTTGAACCTTCACTGCCCACATGAAGGGATGACGGAAAATCAGAAAACAAAAGGACCAGAGAAGAGGGAAAAGTAACTGAAGTGCACAGACAAAAAAAGAAGTAAAAAATTGAAATAAACTGAAAATAAAAAGAAAATTAAATAACAGGTAACCTGGTCTTGTCTTCTTACCAGGGGCTGCTAACCCAAGGAACAGAAATCATTCTTTTTTCTCAGAATAAATGCCTCTGTGTTTTTTTTTTTTTTTTTGGCGTTCTTGTAATTATTTTTAAAAAGATTAGTACTGAATCAATTTCTAATCTCACTCTGGCTCTAGGAGCTAAGATTGCAGAATTCCTTAGAAAAAACTAAGGTGTTACATACGATCATTAACTGAAGGTTAGTACCTCTCTCCTTGCATTCATCTACTTAAAAAGACCAACAGATACTATAAATAGCACTGCCTAGAATGGAGACATTTACTTGCCAGTCATTTCAATTTACTGCATTGACATTTTAATTTTGCCACCATCTACTGCTGGCATTACACTGTTCTGTGCAGTAAACGACTTCCCTGGGCCAGCAGCAGAAAAACTGAAGCCTGGTTAATAAAGAAAAAAATTCTTATTGCTTAGGTGGATGTGTAATTTATTGTGGGGTTTTCTTTTGGTTTGTAAACTTGATCTTTAAAACTTTAAAATGACCCTTTTCTGGATGACATTTGAGACCATATTTGATGCTGATTCTAAGCAGGAGGAGTCCGGGACCTGCCAAAAATGAAGGCCAATATTTACCAAGAGAATGGGAAGCATTTCAGTTGATGCGTCACATATTAAATGAAAATGACTGAAGTCACCCTTCATTAAATACAGTCTATTTATCATGAAATTTAGCATCACCGTGTGCTTGCTGAACTACATACGAACACTTTCAACTTTCACCCATTCAGTGAAACTACACTTAGTCTTTGGTTCAAGAGCTGTATTGCTTGTTTTATTCTGCTACCTGCTACATCTATAATGGCTGCAGATGCATATTAACAGTAGCCAAAAAACTTGACTGTTTAGGTTGGACCCACACCTTGTGTTCCTTGTGTGGGAAAAATATAGTCACCACAGCACTGTGCAGTATCAGAAGAAAGGCTACTCTTTTCTTTCACTTCATATTTACATGAGTAATGATCTGATAATTGAAAATATTAACCATCCTCTGACTCAAAAGCAAGGTCTGTCACTGTGGGGAGGAGTACACACCAGGGAACGGAGAGGAAAAGGAGAGTACAGGGGCCCATCATATCCCCACAGCCTTGTGGGGAAGTTGGGACTCCAGAGGCCCTGGCACTCCCAGGCATGGTCCTGTGTCCTCCATTGGGGTGCCCTGGGTCTCCCTCAGAGCATCCCCACTGTGCCCTGATGTGTTTGAATCAAAAGAATCCATTTGTTTTCCTGCCTCAACAGATATCAAAGGTAAGGGCTGGGTGGGATGTCAGTACCTGCCCAGCCTGTGCCTTGGGGTACCTCACCCACAGGTACAATTGCCAGCGACTTCAGAGACTTTGGAAAATCTCACGTCAGCAGAAGTCCCAGAAACAGCAGCAGTAGTCGGATATGGCCATAGGTGTCTTACAGACTTACATATCTTCTCTGATGAAACTGTCTATTTGCTTACACACATAGACAGCCAGATTTCAAACTTTAACTACGCGTGAAAACAAAAATCTAATAAGAACGACGCGGCTAGGTGGACTTTCATTATTTTCTAGTTGCTGTGAGCTCTGCTTAATTAAAAAGACTGCTTCTAGCAGGAAGTTATCTGCTAGTCTTTGATTTTTCATTTTTTTAAAGCTTTATTTTCATACTGAGAGTTGAGATAAAAATGTCCTACCAAGTGGGAGGTCACAGATTTGGTTTGCTCAGTTTGCAGAAGAATAATCCCAATTCAACTAGAGTTCCATAAAAGAAAATCTTATTGTGTGTAACTGTAGTAATTCAGTGGTAATTTGAGCTATTCCAACCCAGAGTTGTGTACAGAGAACATAAAACTAATGGGGCAGCAAGAGAAATGAATGCTAGCAGCATGGTATAAAGGAAAAAAAAACATGAAAAAAAGAAATCTATCTTTTGTAGTGCTGTCCATTTTATTTCAGGGCTAAAATTTCAATTTATTTTATATGCTGAATTTCCTGCCCATTTTAAATTCCTAACATGTTCCCCTAAGACCAATAACGGAGCTTCACAGATACGGCCCTAATGATTCAGCTTAGCCCAAACTCATAAAGGGAGCTTTGCAAACTCTGCAGCACCTTGGCCACACCACACCTGATGAAAGGTTGCTTCCAAGAGGGTATGTGCTTCCATAATGCATGTTACACCCTGAGCTGGTTGTGATACTGGAGTATCACTACCTGGTGAGGGGCCGGGAAGGGCTGTAAACATCACAGTTATTCTGCCGTACTTAAGAAAGCAACTTAATTAATTACCTTAGGGGGGATTTGTTCCCAAAAGATGCTCCTTGCAGATCCCCTTGATAGGATTTTGTAATGATCACTTCCTAACCCTGGCATGGCAAGAACATTGCTTTTTCTAAGCATCTACACTGGTTCAAGGTGACTAGCACATCGACGGCATCATTTTGTTTTAAATGTTGGTTGAGAAATACATGCTTCAAGTTACACAATCATCTAGACAAATCTTTGGCCGTGAGACTCATCTTCCCAAAACAAACACTCTTCGAAGGCTCTTTAACCAGTCAGAGATTGATTGTGTGACAACTTCACTTCAAAAAAACCCATGAAAGATCTGTTTGCAACATACTGTCATAACTGAAAAGAATAGAAATACATTGCAAAATTTGGTCTCCGTCTCATTCTGTTGCTGCAGTATCACTCCCTGCTCCCTCACCCCTCTATCTGGCTTAAGTAGAAAGGGGAAAGAAGTGCAGCTGAATGATGGAAGAACAGGGGTTATTTTTTGTTCACCTGGTCCAAGGGGAAATAAGCATCCCCATAGCTACTAGTTTGACATTTACCACTCTGACAAACTGACTAGAGTGTCACTTATCCAGGGACAGCCTGGATCTGAGATAGATGTCCAAGAATATTTACCATCACTGACATGTCTAGGCCTCAGAAATCTTGTCTTGGTCTAATGAAGGTTGAAGCACAGCAACACAGCCTCAGAAGATGGTACCGCTCATTTATACTGCAACACAGGTACGTATTTCTCTGTTGATAACCCTTGTTATTTCTTTGACTGCCATCAACATGCAATATATTAGACTAAACTTGTGACTACTGTGAATTAACCACTTTCTAAGGATTATTTAGAAGAAAAGACAGGTAGCCCCCATCTTCAAGTACTAAGACATTTAATATATATTTGTTTTGAAATTGGAAAGCTATTCTCTTCAAGCACATTGGTACAAAACAAATAGCACAGTGAAAAGGCTGGGATCTAGGGAACTATTTACAAACAAACCCTTTTATAAGTACTGACAATGAACCTGTGAAGCAATCTCAGAAGTACTTCGAAAGATGATGGCTTTCAATAATAATGCCATTAACAAGAGAAAATACAGGGCTTTTTTAAGGTATTTCAGGGGAGAACAGGTGTTATTAATGGAGTGTTGATAACAGACTATCAAGTTGACATACTGAAAAGAATACCTTTTCTAGGCTGCTGTCCTTCCTCCCCCACTCTATATTTAAGAAGCAATTTAGAGATTAATTTACTGCAGTTGCCCCTCCAATGATTGCAACAGTGAGTCAACAGGTGTCTTTATGTACATTTACAAGTGCGTAGAGCCATTTCTCAGTGAAACATTTCCCTCTCTATCCATAGGAATCTCTGAGGGTACATTAAAGTTGAGAAAACACAGAGCTTCTCAGAAACTGCAGAAGCATAACCTGGGGAGCTGATACAACATTTACAGATATAACTGCCGTGATAGCTTTCTTGGCCATTCAGCAAGGGCAGGCGAAGTGAAAGGCAGAAAAAATAAGAGCAGTATTTGGCGTTACAGATCCTCTTACCATGCTCCGGGCCTTTCAGCGCCAGCCGTGTCTGGTGATGAGGAAGGATCTCAAGTTTGACATTATCCGCTGCATTAGCCAAAAACTGCGTTGCTTCTGCCAGCGTACAGTACTCCATGCTGGTGCCATCAATGGACAGAATATGGTCTCCTACATGTAATGCACCACATCTACATAAAAAGGGAAAAACTCGGTATGATCAGGTATACTTCTTGCTTGGCAAATGAGTTTTACTGCCTTCAAACTGGTCATGACAACTATGAACGTGTTCTTTTTTTTCGAGAGAGATTTGTGTTTTGTAGGCATTGTCACTGGTCAGACACTATATCTATTAGTACAAACCTTAAAAACAATTCAGTTAATACAGTATAGGCCAAGACATCACTCACAGAACTGGAATGGGATAGCTGACTATAAAAATGTGTGAATGGCAGCAGCATAAAATGAGAAGAGCTTAAGGAGACTCAAATAACTTGGTCACATATCCCTCACACGAGCACCCAGTTCATCATTTTTTGAGTTCTAGTTCAAACATTTATTAGTACAAAAGCTGTAAATGATGATGAAATTATGCAGTAGTCAAACAAATAATGAAACCAGGGCTAGCATGGTGACTTGAGGAGTGGGGTGGGGAGGGGGCTATCTGCTAAATCTTGCTGCACTCAAGAGACTGGCTACTGGATGAGTTGAGAAATGCAAACACAGCAGTCAGCATCCCGACGTACCAGTCAAGTGGACAGCTCCTTTAATTGGTTACCCCCTGCGAAATGGGAAAAAACAGAGGGAGAAAATTAAAGCATCCTGCACCATTGAACTGGAGAACACCCCTGGATCAATGGCCGTCACTCTCAAAGTTTCTACTGTAGGGAAAAGCCCACAGAGGAGCTGTAGACTCACTGCTACAAGTGGGTGCTACCAAAAGCACCATTGTCAAAGAGGAGTTACAAGGTAGGGTGACTGGGGACATGCAGGAGGAATTTGCTGCTGAAACGTAATACTTAAGGAATTTTTAGATAGAGATAGGTATATAGAAATATACCATATATGTATAAACACATACACACACACACACACGCACACACCTCAGAAATGATCTCACAGGTCTGTTACAGAGCTTTAGACCACTGGGGAAAACTATGTACCATTTTTTTTTAAATGGTTTAAATGGTTTTATTTAAACATTTAAATGAAGTGGGAAAATTGCAGCAAAATAACTTCAAAACACAGAAGCCAGTCTTTCTGATACCTCAGTTGTATTCTACAATATCAGTCAAAAATGCAGACCTATGGAGTTCCATTTCATTGTGTCACAAGAATGAGTGATCTATTCTAAAAGAACACTTCAAGGTCGTAAAGCCTCAAAATTTACTTCCCCTGACAGCTGTTGCACACTGTGGGCTTACTTCCAGTGGGTTATTTTTTTAGATATGGATCTCTGCCACAGCATTACATTGAACAGTCAGAGCAGACCTCTAAAATCCTGTGCTGCAGAGTGCAAGCAGACAGTCACATATTACATGGGGGCTGGCTTATGTCATTGAATGCTACATGAATGAGCTAAAATAAATTGTGTCCTGGAAGTCTAAAACCCGGCAGTATGGAAAAAAAATCTGACAAAGTGCTGATTTTAAGACCTGCAACCTTCAGAGCATCTGGTTCAGTCAATTTTATCAAAACAGGGAAGGGTTTCTTTAAAACCAAACTGAATGAAAGTACAAACAAAATGGATGTATGGACTTGCAGTGTCAACCTTCTGTCACACTCACCTGTCTGCAATACTCGCAGATTTGATTTTGTCTATGACAATGACCTGTTTGTTGCAGCACATCGAGGTAGTTAGTGCAACCCCAAGAGCAGCACCAGGAGTTTTGGCAACTTCAACTAGCAGCGGTCCAGATGCTGTTGCTACCGAATCTATTGAAATTAGACAACAAAAGATCAGTGTTATACCTATGTGGTACTTAGGCCATTTTTGTAGTTTCCCCCACAAAATCTCCATGGCTATCCTATTTCTCTAACCAGACAACATGTCACTTAAATAAATTCTGGAACAGCATCATTTTAGGTGTCAAGAATCTGTTCTTAATTTTGAAAATTATAAAAGCAAGAAGTTTGTGAATCTGGCACATCTTGGAGCTTCTCAGTGTGTCAGAGTCAGACACGGACTAGGCTAGGGAACCAGGATGCATTAATGAATCACCCTCTGGAACAACTGAAGCAAAAAATCACCTGGAATTTAAAACAGGCATGGTTAGAGAAGGATGCGAAATTAAATTTCAGAAAAGGAAAAGGTCTATGGACAACAGCTATGATAATCCAATGAGGAAGACAAAGAAAGGGTCTACCAGAAATCCCTCACAAAAAGAAAGAACAATTTAGGAGAAAATGGGGAAAGCGCAGGAGGCGTGACAGCTAGAAATAGTAAGAGTTAAAGCAAAATGCATGTGAGGATGTTCAGAAGATTCTCGCAATATCCTACCACTGGATAAAGTACTGCCTTGTAACAGGGCACACATAGTAGATGACCAACACTAAAAAAAGTTGGCAGAAAAACAGGAGGCAGCAACAGTCATGACTGATGTCTGTGGTGAGAAACTACACCCCAGAGAGGCGAGTGCTAGACTGAACAAAGAATAGCGTTATTTCCCAGGTGCCTGTTGAAATACACTGGGAAAGCAAACCAAGGCAGACAGGATGAACAAATAAGATAACTACATTAGAGGAACCAGAAGAGAAGAAATGGAGTGTGTCTAACTGTGGAAAATAAACACAAGGAAGAGAAATCAGAAGGCAATAATCAAGCACACATTCCCTGACAGAGAAGTATCAGTTCATCATGTTGAAGTAAAGCACGGATATGAAAAATGTATCATACAGGTATAAATTATTCATGGGTGAAGATGTTTCAGTCATTAAGATATTTACACTGTGACTGAAGCACTTACACACTATGTTGATTTATTGGCTATGTAATTATGTAAGATATACTGATGAATGTTTCCATGAAAAATGCTCTAGATTTTTGATTTTGTTAATCATTTTTCTCACTTCTGAGCACTGCATCTCAATCAGTACAAGAGGCTTGATTAAAACCTCCCAGAGGAAGAGCTACTGCTTTCTGCATGCTAAATACATTTCTTCAGCTAGATAGCAGCACACCTTTTTTATTTGACAGCTTAAATCACTGGCAACAAGGGGTTAGCATACTTTTACGATGTGTAAACACACTACATGATATATAAAATTTGTGGATAAAATCAGCAGTGTCACCACCCTCCCTCACCTCAACGCAGAATCACAAATTACTTTAAAAGGTGAAAAAAAAATTACATTTTAGCCTGATAAAGTGATCACATTACATGTGTTTACATCCTTGTAAATGTATATGTCTGCTAACCCTTACCTATCCTCATGGCTTGTTAAAGCCAGTTCCACAACTGGTGGATGGTGAAGGACAGAAGACCTCTTTAGGATTCCTGCAGTGGGAAAGCCAAAAACTGAGCTGCTATTATTAGGCAGCAAAGGATCAACATGTAAAACAGTACCTCCAAATGCCCTAAAAAGGCATTTGCTTCCCAAAGACTTCTTGTATTTAAAGCTGGGAAGCGCTGCTAAATTGTGAGTCCGTTCCTGAAGGTCCACTAAGCTCTGTTGCTATCATCTGTGCTCTGCAGCTTCCCACTTCTGCAACTGGAAGGTTTTGGATGCCTTCTTGTATTTTTTCAGAATTCATGGCAATACAAAATACAAATCATGGTCTTTTGGAGCAGCTTGAAAGAATCAAGAAGGAAGGATGTCAAAACAGATTTTGACCTCAAAGAGCCAGCTGGACCTATTCAAAACCACAGCTCCACAGGACTGCTATGGATCTTGCTTGAAGGCTGCTGTATCTTCTAGTAATGACGTGAGTGACAAATAAGAGGACACCTTCCTGTCTCACACTGATTTTTCTCTGCCAAGCTTCTTTCTTATTAGGTGTCCATAAGCTAACAATTTTTTCACCTTAAAATTGCATATAGAAGGTTCATGGAATTTTCTCTGTTGTTGTTGTGATTCTCTGACTCAAAGCAGTGGGGGAAAAAAAAAAAAAACATTAAAAAAAGCAAGTCTGCTCTGGTTCAGATCACTATATAAATGCACAGTTCTTCAGACCTTTCAGATCAGTAAATAAATGCACAGTTCTTCAGACCTTGCAGCTCTCCCCATGCAAAGTCTTCATGCTTTTGTAGTAATGCACTCACAGAACTAAATGTGTCTCTCTCTTGTCAAACTGGAAGACAGCATTTCACAGTGTGTGTTCTCCTGCTTCTCACATCTTTCTTTGTTCCCGTCACACAAAATCTTTGCAACCCACAGACAGTAAGTAGAGCAATCTCTCTCTCTTCTGTTGTCCATTTGGTTCTTGTCAGTATGCCTGATTCTCTCTTTCTGTAACTCTAGCTTTTATACCCAGAACCTATGAGCCTCATGCTCAGACTAATCAAGAAAGCTTCAAGTTAATTAGAACAATGGGACACTCAGAACACATTTTCAGAGCAGTAAGCCTCATTAAACTCAAGTCATACGACACCTGGACATCCTTCTATACTTTTCCTAAAAGGAAAAACATCCTCTAGCTCTAAAGTGCAACGTCCAGTGCTGATACCTAAAGACTGGATGATACAGAGATGTATTTTAGTGAAGCTAAGGAAGACTGTTGAGAACTGAAAAAAAACTGAAATCTCTGACACTCTCTCCTGCTTTAAGAGCAAAAAGCTGGAACATTTACAGCAGATCAGTCTGAACCACTCCCAAATGCCCTACACTTTATTCTTGCTTTCCTCTAGTCTCTCTGTGCTCTTTTTTTAATTCACAAAAATCAATGATTCTTTTCCAGCATCAGCTCAGCAATCATACGTGCTGCAGTTCTGATGTATATGGATCAGTGACTGATTTCTCTCGAGAAACCTGTTGAATAACCTCTCATAGAAGGACTCTCATAAGCCCTTAAATGCAGAAATGCACTACCATTTCCTTGAACTTGCTTTCTTCAACAAAAATATGACAGAATGTAGCGAGGTGTATGGGAGTCAATGTGAGTTACAGAAAGGGTCCAATACAAAACACTCTATTGCAGTCTATTCTTACCGTAGAAAGGTTGAGACAACCAACATACCATCAGCACTCAGAGCAAAACTGGAAAGTACTTACAAACTGCAGTGGTGAATCTGGTATGTAAGGCACAGAATGGGATGACAGCAGTCCTGGATCCTGCAGCTAAATCTGGGTTTTATTTGCCATATCTCAGTCTCAACAGAGTATTTATAGAATAACTGATGGAGAAGAACACGCAGCAGGTGTAGTTGTGTCAGTCCACTTAGAATCTGTATTAGCACCCCTGTTTTCTGTATTAAGTAGCATGAGTTTAAACGTTAAAAGTTGCTTTTTCACAGCCCCCCCCCCCCCAATGACTCAAAATTTCAGATATCAGACATACCATAGGTTTATCAACAGGAGCTTTCAGGATTTGCTATTCCTGTGAAAATCTAGATTGCTGAAATGCAAAAATTACACACAGAGCTGACTGATGATTATTTAAGTACTAAATTTCAGGAGTGGGAGGCTGCTTATTTATGTAATACCCTTTTCTTGTACTGCAAAGATAATCTGATGTCAACAAATCCCTAATTTCCAGTTTGCAAAGAAGGGAATATTAATTAAATAGTTTTAAGATGATCTAATTAAGAAATTGAGATTGGGATCATGGGTCAATGGTTTCCAAAGGGAAAGTAGCAGTAAAGAAGAGAGGCAGGAATAAGACGTTGGCAGTGTCTAAAGGGCACAGGAGCAACATTCAAAATGCTCTATGGTTGGGCAGTGCCATTATCAGTCATTCAAAGTAATATTATTCGATTTCTCATACTTTTGTGATGGTAAAGGTCATAAGTGAACCACACACAGGGCACAGATGCACAGTACTGTCCCTGGCATTCTGTTCTACTAATATTGAGTAATGTTTGCACCCTTGCTTTGCTCATGCTTCATTTAGCAGAGTAACCTTTCTTCATCTCAGACCTTAAGGGAAAACTAGAATCAATGCCAGCTACCAAGCTCTGATAATGATTTCTGAAATGCTAAAAACCAGTGACAGTGTTTCTAATTCTCTTCTGAGAGCTAGAACACAAAAAGTATGAATAAGTTTAATGACTTGTGAGACTTCACCCTAAAATATATCTTGGAATGGAGTAAACTGGGATTGTATATTGCAAGCAATATTTGGGGAGAGAGGATAATAGTTTCTTTAATAAAAAACTACTTCAAAATTACACATTGTTCTTGTTCAAAGGATCAATATCAGTCTCCAAGGCCCAATTTATAATCTACCTAAACCGTGTGCTCCTAGTGTTCCCTTGGTTATGGAGTGTGTTTCAGACAAGCTGTACAGAGAGCAAGAGCTTTTATAATTTTATTAATCTCAGTTGTAATTAAAGGGGCAAAACCAGAACTAACAGAATTTTTTCCTTATTGCCAGTAACAGCACAGCACTGGAGCTGCTGGGCTACTAATTGAAAGAAAGTTCTCCGAGCCTACAGAAAACCATGCAATTGCTGCTAAGGAAAAAAGCCGCCAATGGCACTTTATCCCCTCTCACCTTCAGAAAAATCTGATTTCAAAAATGAAAAATAGGAATAATTTCAAGAGAATGCCAGAAGAATGAATAATAGTGAAATCAGAGGGACCTCTCAACCTCAGAATGGAAAATGGAGACATTATCCTCTAAATGAATGTGCTGCCTGTCTCCTCCCTTATACACAAGCAATTTCATATTCCTGACAACTGACTGGCACAGTCTTTCCATTTTCCTTTTCCCACCTAATTCCTGCAGTTCATTTATATGCCTCTAATTCAGCCAAGTTCTTAAAATCAAAAGCTTAGGAGCTGCCTTTACCTAATTTCATACTTTGCACCCTTACTCCCACCACCTTTCTCAACTAAGAAATGCCTGGTAACCGCCAAAGAACCATGCCTGCCCTCAAAGTGCTTGCATCAGTGAGTGCAGTGGGTATGTACTCAAAACCTGCTTCGGGCTTCCTTGGGCTTTCTCTCATTCGCACCACAAAAGCCTGCCTAAAGCCCTTTCACTTAGAAGACTTTCCCCAGTCCCTGGGACACTCCCTCCTCCTTCTGTTTCATGCTCAGACATCTTTCATTTTTACTAGTTCCCTTCTCTGCTCAAAAGCTGCATTAAATCCCAAACTCTTCATTAACCTGTATCATCCCTGTTGTGTGTCCTGTTAATCTAAAACCTGCTTTATCAGTTGCTGAATTTACAACAGAGAAATGACATGGTGGATGGAGCATGTACAGATCCTGGATCTGCCTCTGAGGCTAGCCTGAAGGCATTTTAAATAAGCCCAGGCTCTGCAATTTCTTTCCTTTGTTACCTTTAAAATGAGTACTATACGAAAACTCAGGTGGCACTTAAAGAACTACTGAAAACTTAAATCCCTACCCCTGATGTCAGTACATAGTTTCAGAACTTGGGAGCCTATAAAAACACCTTCATGGTTAGTTTGTCAATCCGCGCTTCAAACACCACTTTTCTATTGAAGGATGGCTCCTGAAAACTGCCCGGAAACACCACGTAACATTACACTGATTGTCAGATGTTTGCAGAAGTCAGCAACAATCTGCATTTCATTCCAGGAATGGAACTCACAAATTAAACTCACTTATTAAAACCATCTCCCAAAATGGTGCAAATAATACGTAAAGCCCTCTGCTGAGACATTACAATACAAACCACTATTTCCTCTATTACACAAGCACACATAAAATCACAGAACCATCGAATCATAAAACAGTTTGGGCTGGAAGAGGCCTATGAAGATCATTCAGTCCAACTCTGCTGTCCTGGGCAGGAATATATTCCACTAGACCAGGTTGCTGAAAGCCCCATCCAACCTGGCCTTGAACACTTCCAGTGACAGGGCATCCACAAGTTCTCTGTGCCTCATGACAGATAGATACAAAAGTACAAAAGAACTTCTCATACTTACTTATTCTTGCAAGTAGGATAGCAAATAAAATACATAAGAACTTTGATTTCTTCAAAACACTCCAGCTCTTGCACTATTCTGTACCTGACTAATCACAACAAATAGAACAAATAAGGACAACATTATCTGCATCTCTGTCTGCAAAGTAAGACACAGCTGGTCTGTCAAATGTTTTATCTGCCAGCCTTGAACGCATGCTGTAAGTACACGCTACTATAGACAAAATGCTGCAGTCCCCATAAATTATGTCTATTTGCCACAATAACCCTAAGATTCCATCTAATGGGAACAGTAATAATTAGAGAAGGACTGGATTCTCTTCAAAAGCCTACAGAGCACAAAGCCCCTCGCTGCCAGTGCTTGCCAGATGGGAATAAACACTGCAAACACCCAAACTTTTGTTTCAAGCTGACAGTTCCCATCTGCACAGGGCTCTACCAGGGTAACGCATCTTGGATAATCCCAAACGCTTCAGAGCAAAGGACAGTTTGGACAACTTGGTAAGAGATCTGACATTCACACCAAACAGTTTAGGTAAATAAGGACATGTCAGTGCTGTGGCAGTGAGATACCTGAGCTGTCCCTGTCTCCCCATCATGCTGGTGGGAACTGAAGTCTGGAAGCAGCAGAGCCACACAAGCAAGGTGCTGGGCCTGTGACAGCCACTTCTGCTTCTCACCAGGGTGGCTGACTCAAGTGCAGCCCCACTCCATATGGCTGGGCTGCTTGGAATACTTGAGGTGCATGACTAGACCTCACTCAAGGGTCCTATGCACTGAGACATACTGTCTCATACATTCACAATTACTTATTCTTTGGGCATGCTTCTGATAACATTGAAGTCAACAGACTTGGTTTGGTTGAATAGGCAGGAGGTTTCAGGCTAGTTTAAAACACTCCTCCGCAAAGCCTATTAGGTGAGTATAAACCAGAAGAGAATGAAAATTGTAGTAAACTCTACATCCTTTGCCGTAACAGATAACACAGATTTCTGGTGCTGTAAGTTTGTACTATCAGTACCATTTTTTTCCCCTAAAGCTTTGGTCTCTTTTCAATAATCTGTGCTCTAGCATAGTTGTCTTACAAATAATTGATGGATTGGCACAGCCACGGAATAAAATGGTACCATGCAGAAGGTTGAGGCTGAGATCTGACCTTGGTATTCATGCACTGAGGAGCAGAGTGAGAGTTTTCCAGCTCTCAGGGGTTGCATAGGATATTCTGCCATTCAATGCCAACCACTGTCCTGGGTTCAGAAGTAGCAGTTGTTTTTCTCCTTCTTGGTAGCCGGTGTGGAGCTGTGTTTTTTTTTCTCTGGACTTTCTGCTTGTGAGCAGTGTTGATAACACCAATGTTTTAGTTACTGCTTAGTATTTGGTCTGGCCAAGGACTTTCTGAGTCTCATGCTCTGCCAGGGAGGAGGGTAAGCCGGGAGGAAGCAGAGACAGGACAC
>JANRGW010054780.1:0-41702 GCA_024733675.1 Psilopsiagon aymara | reverse complement strand
GAGGGGGAAGTGAGTGAACAAAACTGCTTGTTTTACAGCTTAAACCGCGGCAGCTCTTTTAGGAGAGGGAGGTGGGTTAACAAACTGCGTGGCTGATTTACAGCTTAAACCACGACAACCACTCATGAAATGAAGCTTTTGTAGAACGAGTCAGGAAACAAGTTTATTAACTGCCCTCCCTTTCCTCTTAGGTATTGCCTGAGTAGCAGTTCAGCAAACACAGTTCAAAGAGATAGAGAAAGTTACGTAAACTGCCCTCAAATCCAACACAGAAGCCACAGTGAACATAAGCTCTTTGATCCCATATTGTAAAACTAATCCAGGATTGTTGCATATATATTTCCAGCTTTTCCTTTCCCAGTGCTTGTTCCAAGCAATCCAGAAATAGTACTATAGGAAGTATTTACAGATTTAACAGAAAGTGTCTACATCCCTTGTTCTCTGCAGTGTACATTTCCATGCTGCTTCTCCCAAAATCCCAACCAAGGAACAACCTCTAGAAACCCAAGAACCCCATAACTAATGAATACCAGCAATGGGAAGTGTACTCTTTCATCTGCTTCCTCAGCAGGCAGCCTGCCAGCTTGCTGCTGGGCCACCCTTGGCAAGGTTCCTGTGCGGCTCCTCCTTTGGCGAAGCACAAGCCATTTGCCTCCTGTCAGAACAGCTCCTGCTTCTGGGCTAAGAGGGCCTCGAGGTCCTCTCGTGCCCCTGTCTGACTTTTTTTCTTTTTGAAGATGTTCCAGCGCTTATGAGGTACAAAGATTTGTATTTCAGTAATTACAGAATTTGTGTAAAGGAGAAGCTGTGGAAAAGCCTCTTCTGGGTATTTTTCATTCTTTTTTTTTTTTTTTCCTTTTTTGATGAGTGAAAATCCACCCAAATTTACCTAAGCTGTAAAGACCTTGAAAAATTAGAGGTCAGAGTGCTCATAAAGCAGCTATTCCATTTAGCACTTCTGAGCTGACCATACAGACTGTGTGCATGCAAACTGTGAAAACCCAAAGGAGGAGTTGAATAAAATCAGCAGAACACCAATATAAATCACTGTAAAAATACATGAACATAAAAAAAGCTCAGAAGTGTTTGTTTATAAACAGAATGACATTAAAAGAAAAATATTATAGTCACCATGTGGGCAAAAAGCACTTCAAACTTAACGAACCCCAGAATGAATATTGCCTCGATGAACTTATTTTTACCTCCCTTCTTTAATTAAATAATAACATATTCTTCCTTCTTCAAGAGCCTCATGCAGAAGGTAGACACTGACTATTTAATGAGTAGCAGCACTTTTCCCTTCTTTTTCCATGCTCATGCCTTAATTACTAAGCAGTGTTTTCAAGCTTCCCTGAGCATATGTGGTGGGGGGAGAGCTATTGTATGCTGCAGCCTCTGAATATTCATCACAACACACGTTCATTAAGGATTTTATCTTATAACCACCCTTTAGAGCAAAAGTTTAATGTTTTTCCCACTGTACAGATAAGCAAATGAGGATCTAAGAAATGAAGGTCGAAAGCATCCATTAGTCCGGAGAGGATGATTTGAGACATACTGGGATTCACTGCATCAAAATGCAGGCATCTGTAGAGCAAATCTGGGGTAGCTACAGTGGAGCTGGAGGCCTAAACTCCCCTTACAACCATCAGAGAAAACTGGCTTATAGAAACATGCTTCACTTGCCCTACTTTAGGCAACTACATCAAGATGAGATGAGCTATTCTTTAGAACATTTCACTCACTTGACTGTTTTTCAGATCACTTAGTACTATGCAGCAGGTGACTGATGGAGGCAAAATCTATGCAATCATTCCAATTAAAATCTCTATCATACCATATGCTCCAAGGCTTCTAAGTAAGGCTGCATGGGCATCTTTAATTCTTGCATTTCCCATCCCCAAAGAGCTGAATTGAAAGGAACTTTACGAAGACAAGAAAAAACTTCCCCCAATACACACAAAATCTTCTGTCACAAAATGCTGCTTCTCCTGAGCACACTGAGCTGCACCCTTTCAAAGGCTTCCAAATGCAGCTAAGTCTGGGTGGATTTTCACTGGGATAAGCAGCAGAGATTTTCCTGAAAAGGGCTGTTCATCTGAGAGTTTCTCTGGCATGCTTGAGAGTGGAGCCTTTTGCTATAATCCAGATCCAAACTGGGATTACCTATGAACTGGTAATTGCACACATATACACCCCGTTCCAATGCTAATGCTGAAGTACCAGAGGAGCAATAACTTAGCGAAAGGGCAAAGAAAATGGGCCTGGCATGTTCTCTTTCCATTAACAGACAGGAGGGAATTGATGTGGTAACTGGGTGCAATTAAACAGTGCAAACAGCACTATTTTTAAATAATCTGCATCAGAATTAGGTCTGTGTAATACAGGTCTTCTCTACACTTCGGGCTGGAGTTGGCTGCAGAATCCCTAAAGTAGATGCTATTACACTGGCAATAAAATAAAACATTAATTTAGTGGTACAAACAGTGTTTAAACTAGAAGATTTTTATGCTTGCAGATGACTTTTTGTTGGTCTGAAGTGTCCGTTGGGTGAGAACGGAGTAGGGGAACAAAGAAGCACATCTATGCTGTTTACTTCCCTAGGAGCAAAGATCTTCAAATGTAGGACAATAGCTAGGTTTCTTTTCCCTTTGGGTCCTATTTTAAATCCAAGCTGAAAACAATGAAACTCTTCTTCTGCTGAGTCAAACAGGCATGAACCAGGCTTTTGCTAAGTTCATGCAAGGGCCCGGATGGCTGAACTAAGGATCAATGTGCATAACAACAGCTAGTTGTAAGTTGCTGGTGGCCCTCCTGAGCCAAAAACATAGCAGAGGAATTTCAGAGAAAGTTCGCTTTAGATTTTTCTTTGCAGCTATGGGGAATGTTGTGCCAAATCATACTACTGACAGAACGGAAGCCACAGGCTCAATGTGTCTGTCCAGGTTTTTTTTTTTTTTTTCATTGCCCATATTTATTTATTTACTTATTTTTAATTTAAGCTGACTGAAGCCTTTAGATTTCAGTGAAGAACTCAAGCAAGGTGACCTGAATTTTATACAAAATGAAGGATAAAGAAAAATCTAACTAGGAGCTTGTAAAGAAAGTGTTGAGGAACTTCCTAGGTAGCATAAAACATGTCCCAAAGCTCTGCCTCAAGGTGTACATATTACTGTCTTTTCATGAATATAACCTTTGGATTATCTGCCAGAAAAAAAGTGAAGTGAAACTAAACCTGTAACTCAGAGCCAATACGAGTTACATTTGCTTGTGTGTAATACAACAGGAAACCTTCCCCTAGCAAGCCCTTTCTTTTTCATTAGCATCCCCACCTCTGCTCCCCCATTGTCTGTCCCTTTTCTTCCCAGAGCCTCATTGCCTCTGACGCCCTACAGGCGATTTCATCTACTGGCAAAGCTCTGCTCTGCTTCCAGTTTCATGGAGGTAACCTGCGGGTTTGGGTGGGTTACCACGTGACTTAACTCACTTCCAAGACAAAGTACTTTTATACTGGTGTGGGTTTTGCATGTAAAAATGCAATTTATGAGCTAGGGAAGAGATCTCTGGAGGCACATAAGAGGAAGAAAAAAACCTCAGCTTGCCACAGCTTCACCTGTAACCTTGGGAAGTTGTCATATCCTTCTTTACTCATCTCTCCAGGAGCTCCTGGCACTCTTTTCTTGGCTGCAGTGAGCCATGACTTTTCTACTGGTTGTCAGAATTGAAAATAAAGATAAAACCACAGAAGGACCTAGACAAGTATTCACCAAACCATCACCACCCTTTTGTCCTCGTCCAAGAAGAAAAGAGGTCTGATTTAAATGAAACTTGCAGTCATATTCTTGCCTGTAGTTGATTTCAAATGAATCTTCAATTATCACAGAAGTAACATTTTGTTAGGGTCCTCTAACATCTACACTGAAAGTGCAACATGACCAATTCATAAGAGCTGCCAATATTCTGTCCATTTTCTTTACAAATGAAACTCATGAGACCTACAGAAGATCAAAGGCCACTAGTGTGAGTCACCGTTAAAAAAAAAGATACACCCGATGACTTCCTGGCGAACAGAGGCTAAAACACAGCAGTTTTAGCAATACTGTTTCCCCAAACCACTCTGATACTTAGTTCACAGGCTACGGAAACGATCTCTTTAAATGAATGAAGCATGGTAACCATGCAGTTAGGAAAAAGATGAAAGACAGGTTACTATGGATGTTGAAAATCAGTGTAGGGGAATGTGGTTTGAACAGCAAATGCACACAGAACATAACATTTCACTCATTGTACAGCTGAGCAACACCATCAGAAGTGTAATTCTGTGTTAACAAGATTATGCTGTAAAATGTGGCACTGGTGCAATTATCTTTGAGTAACTATGCTGATTTCAAGATAAACTCATTCAGCTTAGACATTGATTTTTTTCCCCCCTATCTACATTACAGCTCATTACAGGCCTTAGTACTGTGTTGCCTGAACAGTATGTATCTCCTACGTGTTGAATACTAAACAGTGCCATCTCACAGGATCTGCTTCATATCTCATCCACACCAGTTTTGCACTAGAAAACCATTAACTGAGAAAGTTCATGCTTAGGCAAAATACCTAAAAATATCCATACTTTAAAATCTGCCCTTTTTCAGCATAAATGTTCTGTGACATGATGAATGAACCATGAATCTTAGTGTAAAGGGATCAAAATCTGCCCTACTGCATCCAAGTTTAACCTCTTAGTTTATGCCCAATACAGGTGTCCCAGGAAATGATTTGAGGGATTTTGGGGCTTTCTCCCCTTGGTCTAACCTGTAAGGCACAGTCTAGGTGTATCATATCAATGAAAGGAAGTCAAGAGCCTGGAGTAGTTCAGTTCTGCATTTTTAAAAACCTCCCTCAGTAAAAGCCTTGGGAGACATTTAGTGTTTTTCTCTCCCTGGAATGAAGGCAGGAATGGACTCTCTGCTGCTGCTGCTTTGCTGCTAGACACTGTCCCTTTTAGAGACAGTTTCTGGGGTCGCAGCCCAAGTTCTCCCTAATACAAAGAAAATCAAATCTGTCCTTTACTCCTTAGTTTATCGGATGACTGTGATGCCACTAAATCAAATCCAAGGCTCATTTTTCTTTTAATTGGATTTTTTTTCTGATTACAGAGTTTTGCTTGTATTGAACTGCATGGCACATGCAGAAGATCCTTGAATCTCCAGAAACTTAATTATCATCCCGTTTGTAAAACTTTCACACCTGCACTCTGAATTTAAGTACTTCAGCTACCTGCTCTTTTTTTTTTTTTTCCCCAGGCCAGCACAAATCAGCACTTCATTATCCTTGTTAGTCTGCTGTTGACCAGCACATGCTAAGTAACAGATAAGCCAATCTGCTGAAAGACCTCTTAACAGAATCATATAATGGTTTGGGTTGGAAGGGACCTTAAAGCTCATCCAGTTCCAATCCCCCATGGGGCACAGACACCTTGCACCAGACCAGGTTGCTCAAAGCCCCATCCAACCTGGCCTTGAATGCTACCAAGGATGGAGCATCCAGAGTTTTCCGGGCATCCTGTTACAGTGTCTCACCACCCTCATTGTGAAGAACTGACTAACTTCCATTGACTCTTGACCAGCCTTCAGCTGGCCAGAGTATAAGCATGCAGTAGAGATGGCAAATCTCTTTTACACTGCATTTCATGACACATCTGGATAGCCCTCATGCAAAATGGAAAGGTTTGATTAATCCATTTTTCCAACATCTTTAACTAAATATATATGAGGGCTATTCTTTCCCTCCTCTTACTTGGAGCCTGGATGATGAACAGGAGAGGTTATTACAGCAATCTCCTCCTTCCATCATCTTTTTTCAAATACTGAAAAAAAGCACAGTAGCATATTTTTAACAGGGAGAGGCTGGTTCCATTTAAGGATCAAACCCTTGAATTAGCATCTAAAAAATACAGACCAATGCTTGTGAGGAGAGAGGAGCACAGATTAGAAAGGCTCTATTTTAATGAGTCCCCATCACAAAACACATTGTATATTTCAGGCTGATTTTTTTTAGTTGTACACAATTTGGACTATTTGCACACAAGTACAGGATGCACCTTCCTGTAAAGTCTTTGAAGACAAATATGTCCATTAAGCTCAGTACACAGTAAATAAACATGAATATTTTCATGTGCAAAGTGGAACTTGGAAGATAACTCCCCCACCATTTCTTAGTTAGCTATGATAATTAACCTTTAGTTTTCTGTCACAGAGACATCTCATTTCACCATTACAGTTTTTTCCTCCATAAAAAGCAATATTTATTAATCTGCTTTTAATGGCCATGGTTTCAAAAGCACTAGAGATAAACGTTAATTTGACCTGTTAGAGTAATTTGTAACTTACATGGTTCAGCTAAACTCTATTTCTCTTTAGGGATGATCAAGAAGTTTGTAAAGAATGAAAGATCTGTCAGATTTATTAAATTCTTGTAAAACACGACAACTCCTCCCTTCTGTAATCATCTACTTAGCAACATGGCTATCAAACAGTAACAACAGATCATAACCAGGCAGAGAAAAGAAAGTAAAACAGCATTCTACAGGGCAAATATACTTGGGAATCATAGATGTTGCTCATTAAAGCATCTCCATTTTAATTGCTTACAACTTGGTCACAGTTCAAACATTTGGTGTGATTTTTTTTCTTATGATGGTTACCTATCCCAGGCTGTGTTTTTTTTCTTCTCTTAGCATGAGAGGTGAAACAGGTCAGCTGTGTCTGAGAGCACCATCAGGGAAAACCATATTGTTTTGGTTTATATTTAAAATATATGTTCTCTGTGTGTCTTCATTATCTAGCAGATCCAGCACAGACAATAAGTGAAGAGCCAGAAGGAGGCAGAATGGGACTTCTGGGGCAAGAAGGAGGAACTGAGGTGGGAGGGTGGCTGATTTGAAGAGAATCTGCAGTACACGTAATTTTGGAATGGTTTGCTAAGAGACAAGGATAGGAGAAAAGGTGAAAGAAGGACAGACATGAAAATTGCAAAAGGCCTTTATGGAGGTAAGTTAGCAGTACGAGAGAAATGTATTGGAAAATCACCTAAGCCTTACTTGGCAAACGACTAAAGAAAAAAATAGGCTGTAACAAGAGGGAATAGCATGTTGGGGATTTAGGACCTTCTAGAAAAGAAGACTCAAACTAGGTCCGTAAGGAAAGGGAAAATCAAGCAGCTGCTGGGAAAAGAAAAAGAGAAGACAGTAATGCAGCAAGGAACCAGAATAAGAATGAAGAACAGAGGGAAAAATTACCATGCTTGCACATGATGAGCATGACATGAAATGGACATGAAGGAACATGGGATCCTGAACCTCTATGGTTCCTCACTGTAAGCAAATGCTTTTGAAACCCGCTAGTCCCTTATGTCTCTCAAGTCTTTTCTGGTTCCCAGGAAGCACATAGGCACTGTGCTTGGCAGCTGACCTGACAACCTGGTTAACAGGGAGCAGACTAGTGGGCGTAATGGTTCTCACTTGTTTGAGGAAGTATTTGGGTATAGAAGTCAGGTAAAAAGTTCATCCCCTGGAGAAACCTAGGTTGTAAATTCACACAAATATTGGAAAATGACAAACTGATGGTTATGCAACACAGTGATACCACTCATTAGCTAGAGAAATATTATTTTCTTACAAGGCCCCATTCCACACCTCTGTCACTACTCAGCAGTCCTCATTATGAAACAAATGTCCCATCCATAAGACAAAGCACTGTAAGTTTTGAGGGAGCTAGCAGTGGATGACTTGGGTGGCAGGTGTGCAAAGCATAAAGAGGGAGCTGCAAAAGAGAGTCATTTAACCTGGAGGAGACACCTGACTGCTGCCTTGAAGTACTAGATTCCCTTTTTGTCACAATTTCTGTAAAGGCTGAAAAGGACATTTAAACTATACTAGTCTCTAATTGCAAGCATTTTCTTGTTTTACTACCACACTACCAGCAGTCATTTGGCAGTACCTCTTCTTGATCACAAAAAGTACCGATGAATCAAGAAATGGGTTTTGAATTTGCCAGCCCAAAATGCTGCAAATTTTTTTAAACCATAATGCCTATTTATCACAGGTTTCCTTGCTGCCCATTTATCTTGAGAAGTATCAAAAAGCTATTTATCTTCCTTTTAAACCAGGAAGATAGAGTAGACTAAAGCAGGCAATCAAGCAGGAACTGATGTCTGACCCATAGATATCAATCCTCTTATAGGCTCATGATGAGACTCAGTGAAGTCAGCATGTCATATTTAGTAGAGCATGAGAAATTGTTAAAAGGAAAAAACCACCCTCACTTGCTATGGTAAAAAAAGCAATCCTGAAAGCCAGAAAACTCAACAGCAGAAAAAAATCACAAGCCTCAGACTTGTCTGATGGAAAAATACTCTTTTTGTGCCAAGGATAAGTCATATTCCAAAACATTTATCTTTCACTAGATGAAATCCTAACAAGCTAGCACTACAGAGAGAACACTTATTGTACACATCCACACTTGACTGTCAGTTCAGACTAATGTCCCTGATGCAGCTACCTGGCACTGACAGCAGAAAGCACAAATACAGTGTTTGATAAGTATGGAACTTGTACAGTAACACAACAGACTAACATGCCATAACATATAGATTTAAATATCTGGTTAGTTTGCACAGCATGAACGTGAATCATGCATTGGGCTCTAGGAAAGACAAAAAACCTCATGTGTTTTACCTAGTGACACATCCGTGAGTGGGTATTTCTGGAACTGTTAGAGATATGCCTATGTCATCTTCTGCCTTAAGAAAGGGCCAATACATTTAGAATGACCTTGGGACACCGAGGTTTTCTCCTTGAGATATGCATATTGCCTGAAGTGTTCAAACTGTGTCAGGATTAGTGCCTCAGGAAGAAAACTCCAGGAAATGAATAACTTTTAATGCAGACAAGGATCTCGGCAGTGCCTTCCATAAGCCTGTGGTCACATACTGAAGTCAGAAAATTCAAAATGAGCAGCTGCATAAAAGAGTTATTTATTATCTCTTCTTGTGGGTCCTGGGACTATATTGCATGCACACCCAGCTGGCCAAAGGCCGAGCAGACAATCTCAACCCTGACATTTCCCACCTGGCACGCTCAACTTTTTGACTTCAAACATTTGTCTTCAAGCATAATTTGTGTACGTGTTTGTATAGCAGTATTTGAAGTAGAGCAATACTTCAAACAATACAGCTATCCTGACCTTTGCTTTGTGCATTAATTTTCATTCAATCTGTCTCTGAAGCAACATAAGAGAGGAAGCTTCTTTAAAGGTTTAAGCGACTAATTCATATTTAGAATTTCAAGGGATTTAGGTCTGCTGCTCTGTGACAGCCAGGAGAGCTGCAGTTGCAGTTGAATGCTAGAGTACACTCCCTATCTGTTCTGTCAAAGACTTGTAAGACACAAAGGAAATGTTAATTTTAAATTTATAAAGAAACAGAGAGAGAGAAAGTGTGGAATCCTACAGGCCTCCTGACTTTCCTTCAACTTTCAAGGTCTTGCAACATTTATTAGGTTTATGAGGATCTTGAGTCTGTCCATGGAATCTCTGGAGCTCCTCTTCCTTGGTCTTGTAAAACTCTATAGCTCTTAAAGGTCACCATCATTCTGGATATGCTTGAGTGATACTGCTTTATGAAACTTAAGGGGCAGTCCATAAGTTCTTTTTTCTTCCATATTTCTTGTCTTGCACAAACTACTGAAAGTCTACACTGGATCACAGATTACCTCACCTGATGTTCATGCTGTGCAAGCTTTCTGTCCCTAGTGCTCTTCTTGTCAGGCAAAATTACTGGAGGGTGAGGCAGACTTCTTTAAATGTATTCTCATAAAATTATCACGGCCTTTTGTTTGGTCTGGTTGTTTGGGTTTTTGGGGTTTTTTTTAGAATAGGTGAACTCAAAGAGGCAAAGAGCTTGGACAGTGTTTGGTAAACTCCTGTCAGATTTACAAGCAAGTGATTGCGTTTATAATTCCCCAGAAAGCTGCATGAGTGGTAAATGTCAAGTTCAGAAAATTGAGGGTGCTGCTCTAGCTAAAGTTGACCAGTTCTATGTCAGGGTTACTCTGACAGCTTGGGACTGAAAAACAAGCTGACCCTATCTGTTTTGCAGAGAACAATTACAGGATACCACAATCCAGCAAATCTGGGCTCAAATAAGTGCCAGAATTGTTAAAGAAGCCAGAGAAACATATGGAATTTGAATGCGCAGTAGGTTCCTTCATTCCCGAAGACCACAGAGCGTTTTGAACTAAGAAACACATCGTAAGAGAGAAAGATGGTGTGTCCCTCAGGTGCAAATAACTAACAAAAGTTTACCTTTGTGCCAAAGTTCTGACACACTAAGCTACAGTTAAACAGTAGTTAACTGTTATCCTTTGTTAACAGTAATTAACTGTTTTATCCTTTGAATCAACGATTGCCTCAAAAAGTACACTCAAAATTTAAAAAGTAGATTGCTCAAAAGCTCAGCAGCAGCAATTTATGAACTAGAGTCAAATACAAATGTTGAGGGCCAGAATATAAACTCAAGGTAGTCGTTACTTTTCTGAATGTTCCCTTTTGGAGTAAATCTTGAAGATTACACAGGCAGCTGCAACTCCAATTACAGAGACAACAGAAAGCCCAGTAGCATCCCAGCAGATTTTGGAAACCTGAAGGGAAATTGCATCTGCTCTGCTTCCAAATAAATGCAGTCATAAACTTTTACTCCTTATTTTAGAGAGGGGCAGTGTGAATCTCTGTTTGCAGCTTGTTATCTGCACTGCATTCTAACTCTCTTCTCTGACTGACAATGCCAGACCTATAGCTTTGAAGCTCTGAGCAGCTTGGTGGGTCACTTCACCCAGATCACTGCCGAAGAGTGAGAACTTCAGTCTTGCCAACTTAAGTTTATAGCTTGGAATTAACATTTGCTGTTTGGTTGCCGCAGGAAAAGATTCAGGCTGCAAAATTATTTTGGCAGTGGCAGCAAGTCACTGCTTGCCACCAGCCTGCTGCTTCTCTTTCACTTCCACAACATGAGGGGCACAAGTATAGTCATACGGCAGAGAGCTGCAATATTCAAACATCGCCCACCACAGGTTATTCACATAACCATAAAGATTGGACACTTCGGTGCAACGATTACAAAGAAAAAGTGATAAAGCCCATGAAGTTTATGCTACTCACACACAGTTAAGGGTAGGGCAAGTCACCATATACATCTCCTCTGCAAATACTGAAGCGAAGCATTATTAAAGCCTCACAAAATAAAAACTGCAGGAATAAGCAACCACATTTCTTCATGATTGGAAGAGGTATTCTGGAAAACAGACATCTGGAAGATTGCTACCTTCCACAACTTCAAATGTAACTTTTATCAGGTCATAAAACATTTTCTCAGAAATTATGTTTTCCTGTTTCCCTTGGGGATTATCTTGGTATTTCCAAACTCCTACTATTTAAAAGTCTCTTAGAAACTATACAGCAGTATACCCCACACACCAACCTGGAAACATTTTCAGTAGCAAAAAGGACCCAACAAGCTAATATCATCTCTTCCAAGCAGCTGAACTGACAAATTCATTTCCTAGGACCCAGCCAAGCAGGACACTTCAGGATGCATTTAAGCAAGCAGCAGCGTAACCCGGAGAGTTCAATAAGACTAGTCACATCTACATTATATACACATATAATTACCCTTCACAGAACCCCATGATATTCTTTTTACTCCAGTTTGTCTAGGTTCCAGAAACAATAAAATGTGCAAGCTTCCCAGATGACCTCTTGAAAACTTCATGCAAAGGAACTAAGCTTCAAGAAATATAGCACCTCTGAAACAGCTTATGCTTACAGGAGTATAAAAAGCCACTACAGGACTGTAGCTGAAAAATAGTTCAGAATTACTTTCTTTGTCTACTGCAACCTTTTTAAATCAGGTTCCAATTTCATGCTATCAGAGTATATTTTACGTCCTTTTCCAGTTCTGGCCACACAGAACGCTACTTTACAGAATAAAAACATCTGCCAACAGAAGAGAGGATATTAAAGCAAGTAATGGCACAATTATAGCCCTAGGAGCAAGGTATTCTACTGAAAGTTTATACCAGAAAGAGAATGCACCAGAATTTTATGTAACTTTTGTTTTTCACCACCACCCCCCCCCCCCAATCAGGCTAACCTATTAAACTAGTTTCACGTATCCTTAAGCCACCTTACCCAATGCCCTTCCTACTGCTTTAGCCTATTTTCATACTTAGATCAACCCTGAAATGGCCTCACAAATACCTTGTCTTGGGGGTAGCATAAAAGTTGGGGAACAGAGTAACATTTCTGTCATTCTTAAATTTCAATTCATGGCTCATCACCTCCCTTTCATGTTACTCCCAACTTTGAGTTCATTGCTCTTTCAGAAGTACGTGAAGATTAAAATGAGCAGTGTTTTCCTGGGCCAGGAATCAGTGGATTAGGATGAGAGATTTTCAGCCTTTGCACCATGGTAGTAACATAAATGCAGAAAGAAAAGCAAGCTTCCCAACAAGATTTTTCACACCACTGCCAGCAAACTAAGCAGGGCATGCAACTGGAAAAAAAGTCAAAACCTACTGGGGGTTAGATAAAATCTAACAAAATCATGATACATTAGAAAGAAAACCTACTGGATCCCTCCTTATATCTTCTCACAGACACTGCAGGACCACCATCACATACATTTCCCAGTGTTTGATACCCTTTTCCTTCCTTCTTTCTGACTCCACAAGTCCCGGATTCTTCTACCTGCTTAAATTTTCACAGCATAACACATTCATTGCCAGGAAAGCAGGAATAATAAATACAGATTTGTTACTGAGAACAAAAGGAGACAGCAGAGTTCATTCAGAGAGAGAATGTGAGAACACAAAGAGACCAACTGGTAGGTACTGCCTGTAGAGTTATAAACCTGCAATTTCCAACTAAGTTCTGTATCTGCCTGTCCCGAGCTTTATCCAAATAACACTGAAAGGAAGGTTCCTGCCCTGAACAACTGCAGTTTAGACCACAAGAGTGCTTCTCATTGTGTGGTCGTGTCCTCACACAAACCTGCAAAGATTTTTAGTATATCCTCAGGAGAATGGGGATGACAACCTTGCTGGGAACTTCATTTGTCTTAAGCCAGGGGTTCTTTTTTTCAATAAGATCTCATTCTTAGAGAAAGAGGAGTGTAAGCAATCTGGTTCTAAGTGTGATGATAAACAGCATTTGGCCATCTGTCATCTTTCAAAGAAGAAGAAATGAATGAAAACACCTAAATTCCAGTTCTCTTCAGGTTACAGGATCATTTGCATTTTCATTTTCCACACCGGAAGTCCCTGCCCAGATGCTGAGCTGTTTCCACCTCTCTGGACATGAACCTTGCACAACTGTCCAGTAGGCCTGCCAGACATCACACAAACCTGTCACTCCATTCTTGATAGACAAGTAAACAGACAGATATAATAATAATGACAATAATGATAATACAGTACTAATAGAATCTGTCTTGCAGGAGAACAAAGAGGGCTGTTCCACCAAAACCAAATATTTGCCCATTGTTATTCTAAGTATTAATCTTTTCCAAGGCTTTTAAGTTTGACAATGCTATTTCACCAATTCATATGAGGCTGCTTTACTGCTAGGCTAAAAATCTGACTCTGGAACTGAGGAGAAAAAGAAGAGAAAGATCTCCAAATAGAGAAGAAATATTTTTGTCTGACTGGTGAGTATTTTTGTTTCTCACTGCCATGAATTTTCTGTACCTTGCAAAAAGGGAGGGGATATGACAACTTCTAAAACAAATGGAAATAACTCAATCCCAAGTCTTATGTGAGAAATCATCTGCTGTCCTTGACTTTCTGAAACACCTTCCATATCTTCAGTAAGTTCTGTCAAAATTTGTACAAAGTATATGCCCATTTTTCAAGCCATGATTTGACACCTCTACATTTCTTCACTAATTTTCTCTTCCCTGTTCTTTTGTGTGTGGCAGTTTTGTGACTCTTTTTAATAATGTCTTGGCCATCTAGCAGCACTAGCAAAAGGCAAATGAATTTTGTTGGAACAAGTAAACCCCTCTTTCATGTGACACAGAAATGCTTACACTTCATTAACCTTTATTATAACCTAGTCACTGGAAAAGTTACTTTCATAGGATCCACACTATGGTTTCACTCTACAAATCATGAAATGTCAGAATGCTAAATTGTAGTAAAATACTGCTCACCTCCTTATGAACCCAAGATTAATGAGACGGTGCGGAAGGGAACAGCAGTGCTACTAGGAGCGTAACAGGTCATGATCACTTCTGAAATACCCCATCAAGAACATGCAGCAAAACACAACAGATGGTTCCCAGAATTACAGCCTCACTTCTTAACCTACCCATCACTGAGACATCATATTCAACCAGAAGAGTTGCCTCCTGTCCACACTGTTTGAGAATGCTCATGGCTTCAGCGTGTGTTGTTCCCAACAGTCGGATACCATCAACACTCAGCAGCCTGTCTCCAGGTTTGATTGTGCCCTCTCTGAAGGGAGATTAAAGGAATGATCTTTATTAGTTTAAGATAAATTGGAGATAATATCATTTTTATGCAAAGTGATTCCCTCACACATTCTCTGACATCCATCCCTCTTGCTTTAACACTTAACATTTACTTGGACGGTGAGAATGTTCAGGGGGCGCAGTGGAAAAGAAATTGCTGTAATTGGAAAGTCAGCGACTAGAAAAAGGCTTACCACATAGCTAACAATCAAGTCACCTTAAACTGCAACTAAGTATAGCTTCTGCTCCAACATATGCTTTCTTTCTGCCTTGTCGACACAACCCCTCTTTCATGCATACATAAACACCTCCTCCCCCAATGTTTTCTTAAAAATAAACATGAGGTGTAAACACATGGGTGCAGAAACAGATTGCAAAACATGACTGGTTGTTTACTGATTTTCTTCAAAAATACCCCTTACTTGGATAATTCAATTTTTCTTTTCTTCCTATCTAAAACCAATTTGGCTATAAATAGACAGTCTCCCAGGTCTATCTCATAATGTATTCCATGTTATAATAGAAAATGAAGTACTAACATTGTCATCTCAAGAACTGGAGAGAGAAACAAGGAAGAAAGGGATATGAGGGTGTTAAGAAAGGGAGGGACAAAAGACAAGCACTCTCACCATTTGCTTCTCAACCACTGTTTTCAAGGTCAAAAATGGTCAAGATAGGCTACAGAAAAATCAACCCACTTTAAAGAAATTGCCTCTTAAGATTCTTTAATTAAGGACATAAAGGTAATTGTTCAAAACATAATTCATACATATAAATAAAGTGAATATTCTTATTTTATACAGCTACAAGATGGTACTACATAAAAATACGTTCACTGGGCCAAAACATGAATCTGTACACAGAAATTGTCCAGGTGAAGTTATGTGGGAACTCACATGCAGATATATACAAACATCTTAAAATCACAATACAAACAACACCCAAATACATGACAGTATTTTTTCTGAAGTGCAAGAGTGTTAAAAGCATTTAAAGCTACATCAGTTGTCTGAAGACTGAAGAAAAATGTTCTCTGATCTATTGTAGGCATTGTTTTTCAATTATTTTAGGGTGCTTTTTTAAAGTTAATGGGAAAGTCTTGAAACATGTATCATGCGAAACTATTGTTCACACGCACCATGATGTACTGAGCCTTTGTGGCTGCCTATTCCTGTTGTTGCCATTCTAATTGAATGCATAATTCATGATTTTCAAAGGAACAGGTTTGAATGTGCCTACTTGACTCCAAGTCCTAACTTCTGCCCCAAGTAATTCATTTTTTGCCATTTCTCTTTCACAGGCACCCCAGAGAAAGATGAACAGTACCTGTCAGCAGGCCCTCCAGGTCTAACACATGTTATTACAACAGGACGAGATTTATTTCTGTCATCATGTGCTCCACCTAGACAGGGAAAAGTGAGAGAAAGCACATCTTCATTCTGTGTGCCTTATGAAAGCTGATTTCTAAATGGGAAGCCTAAATCTTGCAGCATGCACACTCACAGATGGACTAAAAAGATCAAAAAATGGCCAAGCCATTAATGTGAACTTCCACTGGATTTTATCTTAAAATAAAATTGGCCTACTGTACGGGATAGATGACTCTTTAGAAAATATTTCTTCAGAGTGATTCTTAACAAATGTATATGCTTTTCTTAGAACCCTTACTCTGTAAGTATGATGTCAGTGTGAAAACCTACTGTTCTGCACTGTTCGTTGCACAGAGAAAAAAACACGTGTACTTCATGTATACTCGGAAGAGTAAGTAGTCAGTAAGGAATTTATATATTTAATAAAAAAAAACGCTTTTCCTGAGAAAAAAAAAACGCTAATAATTTATAATTGGGGTATATTATTTAACAGCTGCATGTTTTCTTCCCTTCCTCATTCACTGGCAATACTTTTGTTGTACTATTCAGACTATCAGCACAATTAATCAACCTAATTTATACACATACCATATGTGAATCTTTTTAAAGAGCTACAATCTTCCCGCTTATTTCAGTGGTAGCAGGATCTGGTCTAATCTGAAACAAAGCTTCTCATGGTCTTGGCATAGATGATTAATTACTCTTCTTCCATAAAAAAAAATACTAGAGTGGTTCATAAAAGCAGTACCTGACTGCATGGAAAACGGAACACATAAATCACTGAGAACGTTGCAAACTGTACATCAGAAATCTCGAAACGATTTCTAAATGCCATAAAAACTGACAACTTTTTTGCCAATTTAGAAAATATGGAGTTCAAATTTAATGAGGACTCACCTCTTATTACAAATCCAAAAGTGTTCCCCTCTTTATGTAAAGTAACTTCCACCGTTCTAAAGACGAGACCTGATCCTTGTACAGCTAAAATAAATAAATAGATAATTTGAAACTCAATTGTTACTATTTTTCCAATTCTACACACACATTCGCACTTTTCCCAATTTAAGGCAGGTACTGTGCCCCTGGGTCATATGATTTGAAAAACTCCAGGACAAAAGAGTCAGATTAAAGACCTGTCAACATATGCTCTTTTTTGAGAGCATTTAGGGTTGGATATTTTGCAGATTGCCAATTGTTTGGAGAAAAAGCCACAGATGCACATAACAGGCGAGGATTTTGACCCTACTGTTTAAATTGTGGCATCATTTTGCTTTCCTTATAGTTACAGAAGAGAGCTAGAGAAGATGGAAGTACACAGTGAGACACAAAAATGACAAATTCTTAAGGTTACCTGAAGTTGGTTGCTCAGCCATGAAAACATTGATTTGTATTGGTTAAAGTCAAGACAGGTGAGATTTTTAGGGTGTACCTCTAATCTGAGATTACTAGATTAAGAAGCAGAAAGTATTTCGTACCATACAGATTTGGTTTTGGGTTGGGCTGGGGTTTGTTTTCCTTTTTTGAAGTGTAACATGCTCCCTCGACATTGGTAAGGGGGTAAAAAAAAGTCTTTGACTTGTAGTCGAGTCAGTATTTCCCCTGTAAGCACTAAGGGAGCGGTGCACAGCTGGGTGAGGAGGTGAGAAGTCTAATGCACATACCAACACATTTGGGTGTGATAATCCACTTTACAGAATTTGAAATCACTGCTGTTAAGAGGCCAGTTGCCAGTTTACTATTGGCTTTAGAGGAAAGACTTTGGCAGGGTGTAAGAGCTGCCTTTTCCAAAAGGAAAAGGACACTGGGGAAAATCACACGCACACACACTTCCCAGATTCCAGGAACATCCTGCTAACAGCACAATGCACATAAACATTAAAAACCCCATCCCTCTGTAAAGTAATTGTTCTGTGAGCAGCAGAACTGATGAAAACTTATGTCCTTTAATGCTCCTGCCAGCAGTAATCAGTTTCCATGTCTCCCATTAGGATACCCTGAGTGGGGAATGGGCACCAGAGGCTGCACAGATGGGGAGGCCATGAAAGGCCCCAGGAAACTGGTGCCCTTTTAAGTGCTTCACACTTCTCTTTTTGAGGACTCCCATGCTTGGGGGCTCTCAACAGACACTCTAGTGTCTATCTCCATAAAACGTACTGTAATGTATATTGTTGGAGTCTTTCAATCCTTATTAAAAAAGTTACTGCAGGGAACCAGCAGAACAACCCAGTGAAATTACACAAATCTAAATTCCTTAGGAAAACAGGTGAAAGACAGCCCTCCAAAGTATTGCTCTGTATTACAGTAATTCCAGCTAGAGCTTGAATATCAGGACCATGTAACTGAAGTACATGTGGCTGATTCCTTTTCAGCTGGAAATGTTTTACTGACTGAAAAGGACTGAATCAGGATAGAAGACAACTCTTGCTTTCATTGCCCTGAGAAAGTAGCCCTGCGTGCAGCTGAAGCCGAATCCATGCTTGCTAATCTGCTTGGTGCAGCCTGTAACCTCCATTGTGGACAGGCAAAATTCGTAGTTCAGCAGCAAGGAATAGCACACAGCATCCTTCCACTTGGGCAACAACCTCCCAGGTGGCTGTTCTTCCACCCGAGCCTCACCCTGTCAGAGGAAAGAAGTCCTTAAATCTCCAGCGACAACAAAAGGCAAGAGAGAGGTAGGTATGGCTCAGGTTCCAGTTGAAAACATTGAGAGGGCTCATGCTGAAAATAGCAGCTGGAAGCTGTTGCTATGAATACTGCCAGACAGGGAAGGAAGCACTAGGGAGAGTGGGATTTACTAGTGTTCAGCCAGATTTAATCCATCTTTATTAAAGTTCTGACATTTCCCCACTCCGAAACCATGGCAGTCCTCTCTCAGAGGGGGCAACCACCAGAACAACAGTAGAATTTCATTAGGTACTCGGCAGGGAAAGAGGTGCCAGGACTTCACCACGTAACCTACTGGAAAACTTCAGTGTATAATGAAGGCACTGTGTCTAGCTTGTTCACCAGAATTTGATGGAATAACTAAACTGCTAATTATCTCCAACTTTTTTAGTGATGCTGGCATAAAGAAGTCAGAAATTCCAAGGACTTACAGAAAAAGTTATGACTGCTACTGTAATTTAGCACACTAAAATGCTGTTTCAGAGAACAAGAGTGGTACATATGCCAAATGCAGGTGTAACAGAAGGAAGCCCACTTAATAAGTGCAAAGCAACTAATACTCATAAACCAATTACGTCACCAGCAAAATCATTCTGAACTCAGCTGACTTCATTAACTCAAATACTGTGCTTCTGAAGTTCCCTTACAACAGGCAAACACTAATCAACAGAGCACATTCAAAACATATTAAGGTGATTGTCAGGAGGTCATAAAAAACCAAGTATGTGATTAGACTAGCTCTGCAGCTGCTAGAAAGCAGTGGGGAGTGCATCCACCCCTGAGCATCAAAACAAGTGATGGATTTTTTGGCATCTATTGCAAGGAAAGTCTTTATTTAAGGAGACGGGAGCTTCCTAGTTGGCTCTGCAGATTTTCCTGGCTGAACACCAGCAAACAATATCTTCTCCAGTGAGCAGCATGAAGGAGTGCACACTCTTTCAAAGGTATGGCTAGTGGTGGTGCCAGCCAGCCACTCACTCTTTCACTTTAGGTCCCAGATTTCCAATTCACCATTTCTCTGGCTTTCACTTGATACCTGGTAGCCTCAATTCCCACTGTTTTTCTGCTACAGATGCACAGTCAAAGACATAAGCACAAAGAGCAAAGGAGAGGTAAGGAAAACATTCAGTAGCACTATGTTACTTCAGCATTGGCATAAATTTATGTTTTGAAGACAATCCTGCTCAGTGAGAAGCCCTTGCTTCAGCCACACGAATCTTGCAAGTTTATATATCCTCATGGAAGCCCTTGCTTCAGCCACACAATTGTTGCAAGTTTATGTATCCCCGTGGCTTAGCCCACTGGGACTTGTGCTCTAGAAATAAGATGTTGCCTGGAAGTGATGTCAGAAAAGACTGGAAAAGTCTCAAAGTATGTTGTTTATCTGGGAGAGCAGGAAGGTGCTGCAAATTAAGAGAAGGAAGGAAAATGCAGAGGCAGAACTCACAGATATTCATTGGTCTCATCTCAAAAGACCTTACTGTAATAAGAAAGATTCTCTCGCCCTGGAATCTACCTAATCTGATTCCCAGTAGTCAAAATCGTGAACAAATGAATAACAACAAAAAAACAGTGAAGGCTAAGAACTCCATTCTGTTGTTGATGGGATTTACGCTTCTAAAAACACTTGTGCATTTCTGAGAGCATCCCCCAGTTCCATCATACTGCTTCTGTGCTCTGTGCTAAGCCAGAGGAAAAAAATAGAAGAAAACAACCACTACCAAAAATGAAGATCACGAATTACTGTGGTTTAAAACCAGGACACCAACCATGCCCATCTCACTGCTGACAACATGTCTGCTATTCTGCATAGGATACAATTTGCTCTGCTGTTACTTACCAACTGGAGGCAGCTCATATTCCACTTCTAAAACAACCCTCTCGCCAACATTCTTGAGCAAGCTGATGATCTCATCATGGCGAAATTTGGTCAGGTTGATTCCATTCACAGATTTGATGTAGTCCCCTACATCCAGCTGGTCACTCCTAGGAAAAAATACATATTCCTTTTGTTAATGACAGATCTGCTGGACCAAACTAAACCCTTTAAATTACATTTTAGTAAAGGTGAGAAATATGTTTCCATTCATCTAGATTAAAATAAGCTTATCTTTCAAACAAAAAGTAGCGTTTCAAGATCCTAATCCTGTTAAATATTAAAATGAGTGTTGCATTATTGATTTCTGATGTACAAAACCAGCTGTACAATAAAGGAGTTGGATGATTTGACTAGTTCTGGCATAAGATCTGGGAAATTGTCTTCTTTATGTCTCCTTCTTTCTCTCTCTTTGGAAAGCATCCAAACCCATTTTTTTTTAACAACAGTTGCATACACAACTAATATTGCAGTTACAGGAGACAGGCCACAGCCCAAATACATATGTTCTGCTCAGTTACTTTGAAGGATATAGCTTAACCTTTATCTTTTTACTTGTTTCACTCATGAGTAACAGCTTTTTTATTTCCACTGTAGTACTGAGCAAGGTAGCTATGACTTTAGACTGTCTTTAGTCTTAAAACCAGCTAATGAACAGTTTGGGTTTGGGTTTTGACTTTTGTTGCCTTTTTCTTTTTTATTTTTTTTTAATAAATTCTGGTATTACTATGTTTACTTTTTCCATTATATCTGCTATGGTTATATATATGGTTATAAATAATAGTACTATGGTTAGTTTTTCCATTTTATTTTCACTATTTTATACCACTTCTCTCAAGTTTTTGTTCAAGGACAAAAAAATACATTAAAAGTATCATATAATTTAAAAGAAACTTAATTAGTCTTACGATGACTTTCAAATATCTTGTTGGTATTTCTAGTTCCTGACAAAGTAGCCTTGAGGGAAGAGGGGGCCAGCTGTTGCCATTTCTTTCTGAGCTTCTTCAGGCTGATGGGCTGCCATTATAGATGCATCTAGTCACATATTTGTTAGTGACCTTTCTGATGCAGTATGTATTTCTGAAGCAATCACATCATGTAATACATTTTGTGGCTTGAGATGTGGTTACCTAGCAGCGATTCCTCCTTGACGAAGGTTAGATACTCTTGGTTTCCCATCCTTGTCGATTCCACCTGATACTGTAAGCCCTAGGGTGGTGCCTTCTTTTTTCATTAATTCAACTATTGTTGAGCCCTTGAATTCCTCTGTTGAAATAAAATTATTTGCATTATTAAAATTTAAGTGATAACACAGATGTTGCCTTTCTAAAATGTCATCTACTTCCCAAGAAAATCATTGTGTGCATTAATAAGAAATAATGCGCACATCTGAAGACTCTTTATGTTACAATTCACAAGTTCTGTTCACGAGGCTCTGCATAAAGATAAATCTGAGACATATGTTCTGTAAAAGGTTATTAAAAACTACACCAGTGTGCTCATACACTATACAAAAGCAATAAATACAAAGTCTGGCAACACTTAGAAATAGTAGGCAGTTGTTCACATTTTTAAGAAGCTATATTTTCTCATTTTTTGATTTCTCTCTCTGACCTCTAAGTTTTATGAAGTACTTCAACTGATTAAATGGAAGGGTAAAAGACATACTGATATAACTACTAGAAAATTTAGGTTCAGGCTCACTTTGAGGCCACTAGTAGATGTCAGTGTTAATCAATACAACCTAACATGACAAGAATCCAGATGGACATTAAATACATCAGATCTTAATGGTTTTATTCGTTACTCTTACACAAATATATATTCACTGTAACCCTCTGAAATCCCTGCAGAACAGGTTGTGGTGGCTTAAACCACGACACAGGTGTAAGGTAAGTGAAGGGCTTTCATAGTCTAAGTGCATATTAAATTTTCCTCACATGATGTCTGGGATACGCTGGTCTGCAGTTTGCCCATTTAGTATTCTTGGAAAATGCCAAGCTAATCCCACAGACCTCTGCAAATGCAGATTACCTGCAATGGAAAGCCTCAAACTCTCAAAATGGTATGTCCTTATTGCAATGGACAAGGCAATCTACATGTACACAGCTCCAGCAGGACTGCAACTGTTTTGAAAGCCACAAGGCAATCGTACTTCATGTCCAGTGTTACCAGCCAGAGGCGGCCTATTAAAACCACCAGTGGCCTAGGTATTCTGGAAAAATGCATGAAGTTCTAAAGATCCACCTAGAAAATGATGAAATCCTGGAAAGATCATCCATCTTTCTGGTTCTTTTCAGCATTAATACGCAGCTTTTAGGTGAAATCGTCAGATACAAACATCATATACACTGTATACAGAGTACACCTGCACTGTGCCAGCAATCTTGCTGTGACAGCATATTTAAAGATAAAAGGCACTCAAAACCCAAGCCAGTTTCCTCTATACATTCACATGTTCAGCAGTAAGGTCTACAATAAGCACTATACAAACAACAAGGCTCTGAGATAACAACCTAATACATCTTCACCTCAAGCAGCTGCCCTTAACAAGAACTGACAAATTTGAGCAATACAAAGGTAACGGTGGTAGGCAGAGGAAGGCATTCAGAGGAGCCTCCAGCCCCAATGAAGTAACCTGTAAACCTTGCCAGAACTTCCTAGGGTTACTTACTAAATCTTTTGCAGATGTAGCGTCATCCTATGCAATGTTCCCACTCTGTTCTAGGAGCTGGCAGGCTCTTCTTTCCATTCTAGCTGATGATGACCTCACTTCAGTTATTCACATTTTTACCATTATAGAGCATGACTTGAGTGTTTGGGCAAGAATTGTCCAAAAGCTTCTACTAAGACAAAATTCTGCGATGTATTCAGTCAACAGCATGGGTTGTCAGAAGCAAACAGGAGCATAGTTATCTGGTACATTCCCCAACTTGGCTGACACCAAACCGTCATTTGATGTCATCTGGAAGCTACTGAGCTTCTTCAATGTTTGCTCACATCTGGCCTTTTTGACAGTTCAGAAAGAACAGATGTGCTTACCTGCCTCTGAATATGTAGACATGGTGCACAGCTGTAGATGTTATGGACCAATATGCTGCTGCTTTCAGTTTTACAAAAAGCTGCCAGTATTCATAATAATTACAAGAGTTCCTCATGGTACTTGCTGCAAACAAAAATACTGTACATCTGCACCCATAAGGCAACCTCTAGTGCTTTGCCAGTGTGTCACACTTGTTTATTCGGGGTTTGTTCGATCATAAGGTCTAGAGTCAACAGGAAAATTCCTCCTCCTCTCTCCCAAACCTCCCAAGCTGAACCCTTCTTCTGTATTTCTAAATAGTATAATCTGGTTCTCGGCACCTAGCTAAGATCTTTTTGGTTTTTTTTTTTTTTTTAATAAACACTTTGCCAGAATGTGTATACAGGACGTCAACAATGTACTGCACATAGAATCACAGAACACTTAGGGTTGAAAAGAACTTTAAGATCATCCAGTTCCAACCTCCCTGACATGGGCAGGGACATCTCCACTAAACCATGCCACCCAAGGCTCTGTCCAACCCGGCCTTGAACACCATCAGGGATGGAGCATTCACAACTTTCCTGGGCAACCCATTCCAGTGCCTCACCACCCTTACAGTAAAGAATTTCCTCCTTACATCCAATCTAAACCTCCCCTGCTTAAGTTGCCTAACAGTTCGCCGTAGCATAATACTGTCATGTGTTTTGAGCTTTTATATAGGTTCTGAATACGCAGTCCAATGCTGGGAAATACCCTGCTGCCTGAAGTGACACGTGGAACAGATGATCCATGAAGTGTTTTAAGCTAGCTAATGATTATACAGTTCCCTGCAACTACTGGCATGAAAAGCAATGACCAGGCTTGTTCCTTCTCAGAACAGGGACCTCTGAACACTCTTCCTTGGTAGGCAGGAGAGAAACCTGCACAAACACCGTGAGGAAGTGGAATGAAATGCACATTGCTAACTGACAGATAATTTCATCCAGAAGTACAAAATAGCTTCATTAGGTTTGCCCCTCTGAAAGGTTTTGTAGCTTTTGCTGTACATAATCATAGCAGGAAGAAATTAAATTACTAGTTTTGCTTATAAGAGACTGCTATTCCTTGAAGTGTTCTGAAGCATGTCTACTTGATATCCCCGTCTCTCTTGTTCTCATCTTGCTTTCTTGCTATTGCACACGACTACTGTTCTTATAGTACTAAATAATACATGTTTACTCATCTGCATTGCTTTGATATTATTATAGACTAATCACACTGGAGTATTATCGAAATACCCAATAACAGAACAATCCTAGGACTTCATTTCCAATCCAACAAGCAACTGCATATGTACACACTATTCCCCAGCCAGTGCAAGGTCAGTCTGCTTTCTAGTTAACGGAAAGCTATTTTACTCTTTGTGGGTTAAGAATCAAACTACTTCATGTATTACCTCACTCATAATTCATTACATATGCCAATCAGCAAACTCTTAATCAGTTAGAAGTCTCTGGGGTCTGTTCTTTCCTACATGCACTCTCACATTGCTAATAATATTAGCATACCCCAGCTTTAGAAGGGAAGGCAAAGAAATTATTTCCAGATTTCTTATAAATTATGAGTAAAAGAGGAACTGAAATCACAATTTTTTTCCTTAGTGGTAAACTGAATATAGAACAAAAGCTTAAGAAACATCTTACTCCATAATTAGTTTATGAAGTATCAAATATCAGAACAAAACTCCTTCAGTACAGCTCTGTGATATAAACCAAATGAATTATTCTAAAACAAAACTGTGTAGAGAAAAGATGGTTCCAAGTCTATAAAAAGACCAAATCAATACCATTTTACACTTCAGCTGAAAAAAAGCACTTGAGAACTTCTTCTCTATGTACCATTAACAACCCAGGCAGCATTTGGTGAAAGACAGCTCACACTGGGTCCTGCTTCCCTCAGCTTAGAGAGGGTTTTTAGGAGTGCCCTACGACTTCCACTGCTTCCTGCTGCTGCTGGGGTGATCCTGGGCACACTAGTCCATGCTGCACCAGTCACCCTACCTATGTGTGGTATGAGACTCGAGAATTCGGCTGAGTACTAGAGATGGGCTCGGGAAAGGGGAGTGCAAACATGCATACTTGTACACACATGCAACAACATAGGATGGAAAAGAAAGGTTCTGCTCCAAAGAGCTTTGTTTGTCCTATAAGGTGAAGCATATATAGGAGCTGAACTCTAGAGCAAGCACTGTGCTGCAGCTGTTTTCTAAATTTCTGGTCTGCATGCTTCTCTTAGGTTCGCTGCTGCATCGCTGTAACTGTGTGTGCCTGACGTGCAGCACGGTCCGCTGGTGTTATCAACACTACAATTTGCCCTGCAACCTAGAAGACTACACAGATATTCAACATTGCAGAAGAAAACTTCAAAGATGAGTAGATGCTCAAATACAAGTCTGGACAAATCTTACTGAAAGAAGATGAATAAATAGAATAACTTGCAAGTACATAAAATCCAAGACGTATCGTGTCAAATTATTTTTCTTTAAGGCAAACAGTGTCAGAATAAAGCTGTTAGAATTTTATAAATGAGCAGACATTTTGTAATTTCCTGCCTTTTGATGTATGCAAACAACATGTTTAATGAATAAACAGCATGGAAAATAAATTGACTCATGAGATTTCTGAACCTGGGATGTATTCACTTCTTTGGAAAGAAAATCAAATACTAGACCACAGAAGAGAGTTGCTGGTTTGTTGGAGTTGTTTTTTTTTTCTAAACATTTAAAAGCTGAGAGAACTCTTAACTGCCAGTTTTATCATCTGTCTTCTATATTAGTACAAGTGCATGTCCCAATTTACATATTAAAGTGTAAACCTGACAAATATTTGCCTTCATTCCAGATACTGTCTTTTCCATCTGTTCTGTAAAAAATTGATTTTAAAACCCAAAGAAATGCCTAAAATCTACATGTTCAGGTTAAGTGCTTGCATCGTCCACCTAATGAATAAGTTTATTCAGCGCAGCCAGCACAGGACAGGGCATAAATGGAACCTAACCATTGAAAAAAAAATATCCACACAACCCCCCCCCCAAAAAAAAAAAAAAAAAACAAACCCTGCGCTTATTGATCTTTTCCTACCAAAAGGCATACATAATCAGTCTGTTGAAAATACAGTCAATGCTGTCCTTGTATGGATTTCTCTGTTATGTCAGCAGAATATTCTGCAGAGGAAACATTTTGCTTTACATCCCAGTAGGCATCTCACGGTTTAAATAAGAAATCACATAAAGTCAATTCTTAAGAAAGTGATAGCAGCTTGTTATACTGGGGATATCACATCTATTCGCTGTTTCAAGCCCTATGAGTAGGCGTACTCTTCTGTGACAAGAGGGATCTCAAAAGATGATGAACACTCCATTTCTTGTTGCCATTTTCCTGACTGGCTGTCATTAAGTCTTAAACTACCTAAATTTGTGTTAAAAACAAATGAACAAAACCACATTGGTGAAGAGAATCTGAAGACACAAAGCTGACCTTTAAACTACCCCATGCTGCCTTCTCCAACCTGTGGAGGGACAATCACCAAAGTAGTCTGGTTCAGAAACCAGCAACCTACAGCAGAAGACAAACAGGGTTGAGGTGCATCTACAAGGCACAACACACTGTAGCTACACCAATGGGACTGTAAAGTTAAACCACCAGCAGTGCAGGCTGCCTTGGGTAGGAGGCCAGGAGTACATTACTCTAGTAACTTGGCTAAGAAGAAATGTGGTACCATTTTCAGCAAAAGCAAGGGAGATGGGTAAGACTCAGACACTTACAAAAACCTGCCTGAAACAGACTCAGTTTATACTGACAACTATTTTGGCTGTGTACTGGGCATTAGACAGCATTAGAAAATATTTTTTTTTCCTTCTTTTATCCCCAGCTATAGAAGTATCTACAAGATCACTTTACCACTGCAGAAATGTTATCAAAAACCTACATACCTCCCACCAGTACTTATAAACTGGAAAATGTGCTTATAGACTGTTGCATGGCCTAGGCATGACACAGAAGAGCAAATAATGGTATTTTATGATTAACCACAGGCTGCAACGTACAAGACATGCTCACATAAGTCACAGAAAACACCAAGCTTGCAGGACACAGCAGCACAACTCACATCTGGGTTTGCTGGTTTCCCACCTAAAAAGAGCTTAGTTCTTGCACTATTTGGTTTTTAGGTACACTTTCATATTCTAAGGCACAGCAACAGATACCTTGGAAGCCAATTCTCTCTAAATCAAAACTGAGGCATACAACAGGGATGGTCTTCAACTTAGCATCAGATATAAGCATTATATTTGAAACTTTGTTTACAAGTAAAAGATTAGAAATTAATATAAATATCCCAAACCTGAGAACAAATAAGCCAGTAACAGACAAAAAAAGGCTCTTCATTCTTAATAACAAGAACCTCATACATTTCTTAGCTAAGGACTATTGGAAGAAACACCTGATATATGACCCAGTTATTGATGCACACCACAGTAACTTCAGTAATTACATTTCAGGAGTTAAATAGTTAGCAGGACTGTACAAATAAGACGTTTTCTACAAAACAAGCTGCTTTTTGTAAGTGTGATAGAGAAAAACCTCACAATCCGCTGTTGGAGAACTGCATTTAATTTTTTACAGTGACCGTGTTAAACTATTATCACCTTCCAAAGGCTTAACATTTCCATCCCAGTCAAGTCATACAACAACCTACAGTGCAGTTATAACAAGCTGTCCCATGTTTCTTTGGCAGCAGCGCAGCCATGCTACCAACGGCACATGTTCAAGATGCACCATCCTGCTTGTGTCTGAATCCACCCCTCATAGAATTAGTAGAAAACATTTGCTGGAAAAGGCAAAAATGGCATGGCATGATAAAAGATCAGGTTTTACACAGAAGCAGCTTCATACAGCAATAAGAACAATCTCTGTACAGTTTTCAAATATGTTTTTTTATTTTGCTTTTGCTCACAATTGGGTTGACAATAATGCCAGAATATCAAGAATACAAAACGATACTCAAAATAATCCCAAGCATTCCAAGTACTAGCAGCCTATAATTATTCATGATGTTACTTTGACAGATACTGCGCATTCAAAGAGACCAACTTGAGTTATCTCAACACGGATGATGGCATCTGATTCTTCTAACTGGAGCTACTAGGAATTTTTATCAGTGACCATTGAGTTCTCTCTGTAGTTTGTTTTTACACCAAGGACTGAAAGTACTGAGCCACACACAGTCAGAACAACAAGAAGCTCTTCTCTCCCTACGTTTTCTTGAGATGCCTGGTGACAAAGCATGTGGAGGAATAAAATGAATGTACCTAGTAATGAAAGATGTGAAAAGAATTTTGTTTTTTTTTTCATTTCACCTATTTTTGGACTGTGTAGGAGAGCCCAACAGTGGGGAAGGGCAAAATCACAGCCTTGGAGAAAATGCTGCAAAGCCATTTGGAGGGGTTTTTATTTTTAAGGTATCTTTTCATCATTTTTTGCTCATCTGCTTCCGATTCTTTTAATTTGTGCAGATGTCCATGAGGTACAATGTAATACAATACAGAATATCTGTGCAGAAGGAAATTGAAAACATACGAGTTTTATAATCCCCTATTATAAGTAAATAATCAAACTACAAGCTTGAATTCTTGAAAGTATATTGAAGAACAATCAACACATTTTAATGAAAATGGATTTAGAAAGTAAGATATGTTTCAAGTTTGTGTAAAAAATAATAGAATTACTATTCATAAACCCTGAGCAAATCTGGGCAAAGAAATACAATGACAGGAAAAAGTATTAATAAAATTATAAAATATTAAAACCTCTGGCTTCAGTAAATATGTTTTTTTAATACATTACTGCAAGAAGACACAGGTTAAGTGGAATCACAACAACAAAGTATTTCTTTTTCCATTGTTACCTACCAAAAAGATATTTTTATCACTGATGTGCCACATTGCAATGGGGTTGGAATAAACATGCTATGTGACACACCTACTTGCTCAATGATGTAGCATTATTTCCTTGAACGAGGTGTGAAGTCCTAGTGTTTTCATTAATGGCTTGCTTTGGGACAGTACCTACACTATCCATTGACCACCACCAGAACACTTGGAGATTTCCAATGATCAACTTCCTGTCTTTGGATAAGGCCCCATTCCACCTTGACGCACTTGCTAGGTTTCAGTAAGTTCAAGTGTTTCAGTAAGTTCAATAATTTTTCTGCTTCCACATTATCCGTGGTGGCAGTCAAATTCCTGAACATGTCCAGGGACAGGGACAAAGCAGCTCACTGAACTCTCAAGGTGGAGCTTTTGGAAGCAAAGACACTGGAGGGCAGAGCAAAACAAGCACAGTGATGAACAACTCAATGGTCTCAGCCTTCACAACCACTTCTACAGACATTACAGGGCTTTCTAGAGCTCAAATCTCTCCTGTTGTTTTTTGCTTGGGGAGGAAATGGGTAGTAGAAGGTACTTTTGAGCTGGAGCTTACACCCAGAGTTATCTCAGATTTATATCTCCCACATGAAACAGGTGTCTCCTTTGAAAAGTTTGCTTCATGCTATAAGTAACCAAGCCTTAAACTCAAGAATGGCTTGTGTCATTCAGCAGTGCTACTCTGAACACCTCTGCACACATCTGTTAAACATTACTGATGAAGAAATGACAGTTTCACACCATTAGTCTTCTCTACATCTCTGTCTGCACTGGATGAAGGATTCAGTAACCTTCCTCCCTTGCTAGTGGACATGCTGCTGTGCAGAACAGCACAGAGCTTTGACACTGATGTGCTTTTTGATTTATGAAACTTCTTCCCATAATCCTGATGTATTTCCTTCATTGCGAAATGAGCACCAAGAAAACTTGCTAATTCATGTTTATTTGTACTTAGGGGGCATTGTTCACAAAAGCACGGCCTGACTGTTCCAGTTCCTCTGCTTTCTATAGTTAACAAAATGGATCAGCCAGGACTGATTGCATTTGTGCATTTCAAGGCAGGAAGAAACCACTGAGAACAATTTGCTCCCTGATCTCCTGAGTGACACGAGCAGAGAATCATGATATAGTGATACCTGCAGCTACATATTACCTTTTAGAAAGATATACAACGCGGCTTCGAAAGTGTCATGTGATGGAAAATCTGCTCCATGCACAGGTAATTTCTATCTGAACTGAGAGCAAACAAGCCTTCAAGCATAAGATCTCATTATACTACCACCATGACATTCAGGATCTCCCTGCAGATGCAGAACTGTAACCTCTGATCAAATCACCTCTTAATCTTCTTTCCATTTTAGATTCAGAACTGAATGAATTGCTAAGCTTTCTGCCATTTAAGACATGTTTTGCAGCTCATTCCAATCTTTCAATATCCTGTGGCTACCAGGTAGGTTTTAGCAACAGTGTCATCAGGTCCCCTTTCTTGATTTGAGCTGTCATTGAGTTTTTACTAAACAAACTTTCAGTATGATCTACAGCTGTAACACGTTTCCATTTGTGGAGTGCAGAGAGCACACCTAAATTGAACAGGAAAACAACCAGAAGATAGGACTCCCAACCTCAGGAGATGTACTGGTGTTTCCCAGCCTATATTCAGATCCCAGGCTCCACTGAGAAATCCTGTGGTAGGGACTTGTGCTTCAAACTAACAAACGGCCAGTGGAGTACATGCACATGTACACGCTGCAAGCACATTTACTGAATACAAAATGATCCACTCAAAATCGCCATCTGTGTTTCAAACGTGTGCTTTCAAGGGCTAAATAGCTGGGACAGGTTTTTTAATGATGTTATAGATACTATATGGGTTTCATTCTCATCACACTACATATAGCTAAGCTGATTTTGCTGGGAAAAACTGCAGCTGGAATAATTTAACACATTTTACTTAATACAAAACATCAGTTTTCTTTTTTATCATGTGAACCTGAGATTACTAATGGCAAAACTGAAGCAGTAAGGATAAGAAAGAATACAGTAGTGCTGTTACTCCTTTTCAGATAAACTATTGTGCAGGTATTCAAGCAATGGATGGTGAATTTCCAAATGTGCACTTTGAAAACTGAAATTAGGAAGAATGGGACAGTAGAACTTTTCCTAGTATGTGGACTAAGGACTAGACAAGCTGCAAGATTTTAAGGTTTTAGAAATCATATCCTTTTTGTTTGTAGAACATGCGAAGTTGAATGATGTGCACACCCTATCTTTCTACTTGGTAGTGCTGAGAGAGATTTGGCATGGTGAAAAGGTTTATCAAGGTCTCGGTGTGCAAGATTACACAATCCTTGGAAAGATGAGAAATACAAAAAAGGAAAAAAAAAGAAATAAGAGAATGAATGAGAAAAATGGAAAATGAGAGTGAATGCTTCCTATGCATTTTGTCCTTTGTGCTCAGTGATCACTGATACTTTTATGGATTGCTCACTCTCTACCTTTGCAGAAAACCGCAACCCAGAAATACCCACTTCTGGAAGACGGGAGTGCAAAAATAGGCTGAAAGAATGCATAGTTATAAATGTCTTTAAAAGTGATCCAACAAGGACACGTTTTTTTCTATACTTCAGTCTGAAAGAAAACTAAAGTTACAAGGATGGCTTAGGAGGGAATTTAATATACAGCACCTGACAAATAGGAAGCACTGAATTTTTTATCAGGCGTTCATAGTAGAAAAAAAATTTCTGTGACAAAAGGCCCATTAACTTACTCAACATTCAGGATGAAGAAAAAGTATAGTTAAAGCCAAACAAAAAGCTGCGTTAAAGAGCTATAAAATAAATTACTAGCTTGTATTAAATTTGCCAAATCACAGAGTAGTGATGACTTTAGCTGTCAATAAGCACTTAAAATCCACAAGGATTTACTCTTGTTGTAAAGAAGTTTGCCAATGAGAAAAAAAACAAACAGGAAATAAAGAAAAGGAAAAATATAGGCATTTCTCGGCTTCTAACCTGCACTCTGTAACTCTAATCAATCTCTAGTTATTCCCTAAGGTTTAATGTATTCATAATGAACTAATGGCAAAGACAGATGCTCTCATTTGCATGAAACACCTTATTCATAGTCAAGCTTGCTGAACAAACCACTGCAGCAGAACAGTAAAATGTGCAGCTGCAAGAAGATACCTATGTGATTTCTTTTGTCATCCGAATTTCCAGCATATCGTACAGAATTGGCACAGAAACTGAAATGGCATCATATTAGCAGGTATAGAGAGGTAAGTTTCTCTATGAATTGAAGAAATAGCTAAAATCTTCAAATGGCGCGAAACACAGATTCAGCTAACATACCACCTGGAGGCTTCAGTGACATCTTCAATTTCAAGCAAAATGAGATGAACAGAATCGCAACAAGGATGCAAACAGGGGAAAGTGCCCACCACAAAGCTCACCTGCTGAAAATATTTCTTTTAAAAGTAAGATTGTCTGTGAAAAGACCTGTCACTTAAACAGAAGGAAACTGCCTGCTTGTGAGCACTTCCTCAGGTTGCTGACTCCATGCAAATAACTCACAAGATGTGACTGTCCTGGTTTCTTTCCTCCTCTACCGTTAAACGATATATTGCCATGGTTTTAGAAGGAAACATTCAAATTCTAAATAATTTTAAGTTTATGAAAACTACAGAGGCCCCACCGCAGAGATATCCTACTATCAGTTACAGTAAAATGTGCTAACCAGAACTAGAGGAAAAATGATGGGAAAAATTAGGTTTTTTACATTTGATACAGTTTCAGTTTCATATAAAAGTTTTGAGAGTTACACAGACAACTGCGTTCTGAAACTTTTACCTTCTCCAGATATACCATCCTATGATGATTTCAAAATGAAAGAAACTTCTGCTTCCTGCAACCTATATCTCTTTGCTTCCCTGTTGGTTACACTGGGCTGCTCCCAGCTGTCTGCTGTGCCACCTGCCCAGAAGCCTGGAAAGGCTGGGGTCCCCACACCATAGTAGTTCATGTGCACTTCAGTTATCCATCATAACTGGATTTATGAAGTACCCCAGGTTTAATAAATCAACCCTTTTTGGCAGAGGTCTGCATCACTAGGAAATTTCCGTTGAGATCAGGCACTGAGCATCTATGATTGCCATTCATTTCACCTGAAACGACCAGTGCTCAAATCCTTTCCTTTGTATAGCTATACTCTTAAATTGCTTTGAAAAACTGTGATAGGCTTAGTCATGTGACTGAAGCAATCACAACAGCATAAATCATACATTGCTTGCCTGTCCCAAGTACCACATCAAATGCATCAATGTGAACTAGTTGGATTACTTAAAAAAGTGCCATGATTTAGACTTTTGAAATATACTCAACTTGTATCAGACACTCAGACTTAATCACTTGGTTTTTTCCTAACTGTACTTAGGGCACATATATAAAGGATACTATGCCAAACATGAAGGCATGTTTGGCATTTCTTCCATTTTTATAACATCACTTACCTTAGCACTGTTAACAGGAACATATTACATCAACTTGAACGTACTTTATGAAGCTAAGATTTACACCAATAAAGAATGTTTGGCACGACAGAATCTGTTTTTACTCATAAGTGAGCAACAAACAGTTCATTAAATTGGCCAGAAAGATCAGCATCATCTATAGGCACAATTCGGGATCAGGAAAGGCTGCTGATGGTTTCTAATAGTTCACAGAGCTATTTATCTAAACAGGAGAATTCAAAAGAATGACTAATGATAAATGTTTCTAGTCAGGATCTATCTTAATTCCCAGAATTTAGCTTATTCTAAGGGTCACTTCCTCCAAGTTTTTTCTGACTGAAAACAGATGGGAAAGGTGATTTCTGCCTGAACAAAACTATCCAATGAACACACTTGCCTAGTTTTTTGTCACCATTTGTAAAAAACGGACAAATGTCTCGCAGGTTTGACTTCCAAAACCCTTTTCTGCTAAGGGAAAATTTATATTGAAAAATGTCCCCAACATGACTATGTGAGTGTGGATGTAATACCAAACCCTCTCCACAGAGATTAAGTCCTCATGGGGGCAAACAGAAGCCAAAACAACTTAGACCAATTTGTCAAGCAAAAGAAGAGTGACAACACTTCTGTGCTGACGTCACTTTTCCTACCCTGAAGCTTCACTCATTTAGAACTACTGCAAAATTCATACTTCCAACCAAAGTAGCTTCACCAGCACTATTTCCCAGGAAACACCTAGCTAATACATTTTACAGAATGTCTGTAAAGAGAGTCTTTGCTTCAGATTTTCTTTCCCTTCTTGGTTTAGCAAAGTGTGGAGCAGGTGATCTTCAGGCTATGTCAGGTCTGCACATTCACCATGTTTTTCCACGGTGAAGACCCAGAACTTACGATGGAGATAGAGATACCAGCCTAATGTTAACTGCTACAACCTGATAAGAATATTTGGTATGGTTTTCAGTTTATAATGTTTAATTTTAATTCATACATGCTTTAGGAGAATCCAAGGTGATGCCCTGATGTCTTCTGATCCTCATGTATTGACTCCTGGTCAATGATAAGTTTATAGGGTACTGGATATATTAAAATGTGTGTTGGATCAGCATATAAAATATTCCACTCCAGCTTTGTACACAGAGAAAATTGGGACCACAAAATGTATCCACAACTTGACAAAAATACTTTGAGACTCCCAATACCCTCAGACCACGAAAAGCACATCTTACCATAGATTATGATCATGTCCAGCTATCATCCTTGTTAGCACTTATGCTAGACTGACTGACTTAAAACAACTTGTCTATTATTTATTGTGGTGGGGGATTAAGCAAATCAAGCTCCATTATTGGATATATGTTTCCACCCACTATATGCTCTCTACTGCACCATTACCTTGTGTTAGTGGCTAAGGAATAAAGGTCTTGGATTTTAATGGTGTCATTAGAGTTAGGTACCATCCCTATCACAAAACTGAGTAAATTCCTTACTAGGCATCTGGTTTGGTAGATATAAGTTAAAACAACTTTCAAATATACTTGTTAAATTTTCAATTCCAGAACTAATGATGTATCTTTTAGCCAGAACTCAACCTGAAAACTTTTTGGAAGAGCATGTGTTTTTACTCCCATGTGATTATATTCCATGCAAATTACTCAAAAATTTTCATCCATTTCAATCATCTTGCAGCATTAGTTACTTTTTATAGATCTAGTCCATTTTGTTGCATTCTTTGTCTAATGACAAGATTTCCTTATATGACCTCTATCAAGTTTTACTTCCCACTTTCATTTACAGAAGCAATATTTTGGGGATCAATACTCGCACTCTGTTAACAGCACATGATCAGTCATGGTTTGTCAGTGGTACCTAAAATTCAGCTGCATCATGTGTCTCCTATTTTTCTGTGACACTGGGTTTTTACCACCTCAAAAGTCAATTTTCATTTTCTATATCATTTACCTGACAAGTAATGAGGGTCACAATGTCATCTAATATGGGATGAAGGTCTTGGAAGCATCCTGTCTCATCTCACAATTAACTATTCAGCTGTGCTCATTTGCTTCATTGATAAAATCAATTAGCATTTGTTTCTGCTTGGAATGAGATTCACAGTGTCCTTCCACCAATGTTTTCTGTGAATAAGCGCATTAAATCTTCTGATTTTGGCCTCACTGCTATTTTTGCCTATTAAAATACTCCTTGTTTTGCTTTCTGTACTCTTTCAGTTGGTTAGTAAGTGAGACTTGACTGAGAACCTTCTTTATGTGCTCATTTGCACTACATTAGAATGCCCCAAACCATGCAGATAAAAAGTGAGAATGACAACTGCAATTTGGACAAGACAATCAATAAAAAGGTCTGCATTCTACTAGCCCATATATCACTTAAAAATTAATATTACATCTCTCTATTAATGTAAGAGATATGAAGGGATGTGTGGACCTGTATAGCTAAAAAAACCCAACAGGTACCCAGTAAATTAGTTATGAAATTAATGTGGACAGAAAAGAATTTGGGAACCCCCATGAGTGATCTAAACTCTCACTGACCAGAATTATGAATGCAAGCCAGAAATATATAAACAGGACAGTTTTACACAGCAGTATTTAGTACACCTTTCTATTTAGTGAAGTAGTGACCATCACTCGGATGCTTTCTGTCCTTTTTGTGACACAATTCAACAAGATTATTAATAACCTAAGAGAGGACAGGAGAGTCAGAAAAGAGCTTTCAGAATAGTTAAAAAACTTGCCAAGGAACAGAAGACCCAGAAGCACAATTTGCTCATTTTAACATAGGGAAGATTAAAATGTGATTTCATAATGAAATGCCCATAAAGGACGAAGTGAATTCTGATGAAAAGCAACTCTTATCACAAACAAGGTCACATACTCAAGCTAGAAATAAAAGCAGCTGGACTAATTAACCCCCAAAGGCTGTAACGAGTTTTGTATCACCAATAACCTTAAACAGATTGAAAGTCCCTCTAAAATAAAATTCAAATAAAAACTGAGGTATAAACAAATACAGGGAAGTTGTATATTTAGCTTAGATGGTCACCAGTGCCCCTTCTGGCCCATGAATTCCATGTAAATTCACCATAGATACAGCAAAACCTGAAAGAGTAAGCTCTTTATTCTTATCACAGAGCTTTTAAATAGAAAGGAAACAAAAGCTATTTTGTAATTATGCTATAATTAACTTGTGGTCTTAGAGCTCCTCCATGAAAAAGAAACATCTCTCTTATTCTACACTAAGAGGAATGGATTCGCATCTATCTGCCCCACATACCAAAGATGTGATGAGGAAGACACACAAGAATTAAAATCTCTTTTCCTCTTGTGATTCTAAGTAAATACAGCATGAAAAAAAGCTATTAAACAAACAAATAAATGACCCTGCCTCCATCTACACAAAACCACTTTAAACTGCTTCATGCTGGTAAAATGGACATATAACCTCATAACAAACCCTCCAAAAAACCCAAACATTTTGATGTAAAGCCAAGGTTTACAGCACAAACCAGCAGCTGTGACCAACTGATAGAGTTGAAGAGGTCAGCTATCATCCGGATTGGCACAGCATAGTTTGGTGTGACACCGCTGTTACCTTGGTCAATGATATATTATTTCTTAGCTATCTTAACACCCTGAATTTATAGTCACTGCAGAAACTGAATAGGAGATTCAAAAAAACAGATGGAAAGCATACATTAACTCCTTTAAAGAGGCATTAGAAAATACATTAGGAACATTTAAAAACCCAAGTTAATTATCTATAACTGTAAGATAAAAATAATCTATCAATTGCAAAAAGACCCAAGTAGGCAAACGATGAAAAATTACCCTCTACTTTCCAAATCAGGAAATTACTCAGACCTTAAAGGAACATGCCTAGATTTCTTTTGCTAGTCATCTGCTTCTGCTTATAGCACTGTGGGACATCGGACTTTTGAAAGACAGCAATACTCTGCTGGGTCAGACTAACACTTCGTCTTGGAAAGCAAGAAAATTAGTCCTGTTTAGGGAGAGAATGAGAGCCTGCCTACTTTGTCCAGAACCAGTCCTGCCACATTAGGGGCTACAACACCCCCAAGTCTTTGCACTACTTATATATGAATTGCTTGCCAATGAATTTTTTTGTTCAGACCTTCTGAATCGCAGTCTGCATCCACAGTTTACTTCTTACTCTTCCCCTCTACTGATACCGGATGCAGGAGGATTGTCTCAATTGAATGATGCAGAAAACAGATTTTCTCTTGAATCCATATTTTTGCTCCAATAATAAACTGATGACAGCATAGATAAGAATGCCTAAATAGATTTCCACCCAAATAAAAATAAAAAATTAAAACAAATATTGCTTGCAATTTTTTTAAATACATTTCCTCATTTCTTAGCAGACTGGGAACCTGAGCATTCCTCATGGATCTTCTTCTCATGTAATACCATTTTTATGAAGACATCACCCTTCCTCCTCCATGAAAACCCAGCCATGCTATCCTGTGGAAATGCAGTGGCTTTCAAGAGGTAAATATCAAGTTTTAGTGTCTCAGTTATCTAAACCAACGAAGAACCTCTGGTAGACGTAATGGGCTGTTCTACTCCACAAGTGACAAAGTTCAGTTTCACAAAAGAAGAGTTTCACAACTTCTTGTGGGAAGCAGAGATAATCGGGATTGATGAGTGTGTGTTCGGCCTGGAATGGACTGTGATGATTTATACAATTACAGGGTTACAGATCAACTTGTGCTTGTCACTTCTTGCCATGACCTTTAACAAGTACATGGCTCTCCTCCCTCTTTCAAAACTCCTACAGTCTACCTTCTTTTTCAGAGACTGGCTCCGTATCACTCTTTCAAGCCTCATCTTGACCATCTTAGTTTGGCTTTTCCTAGTTTCTCTCTCCTCACTTGTCCTTCACAGCCTGCTCCCTCTTCTAACTGAAGCCTTTAAAGGGAACGGACAGCAACAACACTTTGATTAAAATGAATTAAACTAACCATCACAAGGATGTTTCCATTTGTGGAGTGCAGAGAGCACACCTAAATTGAACAGGAAAACAACCAGAAGATAGGACTCCCAACCTCAGGAGATGTACTGGTGTTTCCCAGCCTATATTCAGATCCCAGGCTCCACTGAGAAATCCTGTGGTAGGGACTTGTGCTTCAAACTAACAAACGGCCAGTGGAGTACATGCACATGTACACGCTGCAAGCACATTTACTGAATACAAAATGATCCACTCAAAATCGCCATCTGTGTTTCAAACGTGTGCTTTCAAGGGCTAAATAGCTGGGACAGGTTTTTTAATGATGTTATAGATACTATATGGGTTTCATTCTCATCACACTACATATAGCTAAGCTGATTTTGCTGGGAAAAACTGCAGCTGGAACAATTTAACTTTTGATTTTGGAGGGCTGAGGTTTGGTAAAATTAAATGCAACTAAATCTAAATCCCATAAATTAAGGCGTTTGGCACCATCAGCAACAAATCTGCAACTGGTTGTGCCTACAATCAAATTCTATATAGTAGTGAAATAGTTTCAAGGTATTTAACTTTTCAGACCTCATGTCAGTTGGATATTTGAAAAAGTTCATGTTCCTCATGTGCGATATTGCCTTTAATGCATTTTCTTCCTCATTTATGGCAAAAGGAATGAAATTAGATTTTTCTCTATTCTAATTCTTTCCAGTACTGAAAAGCACTGGCATGTAGCAGAATTGTAAAGAAAATGTATAAGTAAATCATCAGCAATCTCATTTAGCCAAGAACTCAGTGGGCTTTTTAAATTTTCTAGGAGAGACAAATTTCTTCAGATTTATCTGTGCATGAAACATGTTTACATGAATGACATACATGGAATCATTCCAATAAAGTTATTTTGGTAGAAGGGAAGGAGGACAAGAAAGAAATCTTCTTTCAGTATTATGTATGTGAAAGAAAATTCAGGAATTTCCAAAGTTGATGGGAAGGAAAAGACATGTGACTCTGCAGATGCTTCACAGGCCATTTGATAAACCTCCAGCAGGTTAAACAAACACGCAGGGAAGACTGTAAATGATTCTGCAACTGCAGCCTCTCATCAAACACGAAAATCAGCAAATGACTTTGCAGATATAATAAACACCTCAAGTGCAGAAAAGCTTACTATCCTGTGGCATGAATTTCACAGCTCAAAACACTTGCTTCTGCTAGGAAATCACCCAAGATAGTTAGCATAATAACTGTGACTGCAGAGGTTATTGCTAATGGGTTTCTAATGCTAAAAATCTCTTCAGTGGAAATCTGAGCATTCTGTGCTGATTTTAAAAAGTACACAATAAAAGTGTCTATGAGACAAATGTAAAGTGAGAAGATAAGAAAGTGCTTTTGCAGATGTAGACTTTACCTTCCCAACTCAGCTTTTAGTGATATACATAGTATTTTCAGGTTTTACTTCTGCAACCATAGAATCATAAAATGGTATGGACCATTCCATAAAATGGAAAGAACCTTAACATCATCTAGTTCCAACATCCCCTCCATAGGCAGTGACACCTCACGCTAGACTTGTCCAACCTGGCCTTGAACACTGCCAGGGATGGAACATTTACCACTCCTTTGCCCAATCTGTAGCTGTGCCTGGGATTGCCCCACCCCAAATGTAGGACCTTGCACTTTGCATTATTGAGCTTCATGAGCAACTAATTATTTTCTCCACAATAAGAACTATAAAAAAGGCAGAGGATGACTTTGTGACAGGTTTCCTCAGGCAAGTCATGCTCTTAATCTGCAAAACCAGTTAGCTAGTGAAGACTATTAATATTTTAGTAGGGGATGAAGTATTAGGTAAAACAGCAGTGCATTCATGAAATCGGAGCACTTACGAAATCTGAGGGAAACTGAGGTCAAAGGGAAGGCCGGAAGAGGTGACTGAGGTCTGCCCAGGTTAGGCAACACTTCCCAAGAAGGTAGCCACTCCACAGCACACGATGCAAAGGGGGCTGCCAAAGTTAGCAGTCCTCCATCAAAAAATAATGGCATTGTTTACAACTGCTGTGGTTTTACATGACACAGGAGTCTGAAGAAATTGGACACAGTTAACTGCGAGCACAAGAAGATCTATTGTGAACACCCGCTGTCATGGCAATACTGTATCAATCACAGAGGAAAACAAAACTGGCTCTGAAAGTTTTTGCACATAGGTAAACATCTCCCCACTGGGGATGGATCATCTGCCACATTTGTCAGTCACTGTGAACCTGGCTCGGATGTTAACAGCTGAGTGACAGCAAGAATAACCATCTTGCCCCCCTAAGCAGTGTCATTTAATGAAACTTGTATACTTGGGTCACATTTAAAATCTTTAATTTCGCATTTTAATCCACATGGTTGTTTTCTCAATTCCTCCTCTCTCTCTGTATTACTTTCTATATTTCTTCCTTATTTCCGAGACTACCTTGCAAAGGAAAAATTACACGCTCTAAGTTAATAATATATGATGCTGTACAGACCATTTCCTCATTTACATTGAGGCATAGCACACAGCTGTTAAATTCAGCTAATACAATTTTGTATCAGCAACTGAAGCACAGCATAACTGGATCACACGTTTTGTCTCTAAGTGCCATCTATACTGGACCCTGGAATTATATATATACACAGAATCATAGAATCATAGAATAATTAGGGTTGGAAAGGACCTTAAGATCATCTAGTTCCAACCCCCCTGCCATGGGC